>PVJO010003271.1:0-126281 GCA_004026905.1 Hystrix cristata | reverse complement strand
ATTAAACACTGACTCTATAGGGGCCAATTAGAGTCTATTCAAGGGAAAAAGTAAGCCCAGGCTACAAACTGGGTACATGTACAAGAAACAGGGACTAGACAGATCTGATGACACAACTGAAATAAGAATCGTGGGGGAAGAAAATGTTAAAATACATATTTTTCAAGTTTAAAAATGTGAATAAGCAGGGAAAGTGAATACATACAATTCCCACCAAAAAAAAGAAGCTGCAAAGAAAGTAAAATATTTAGGGAATACGCACACACTTTCTTTTTAATTTTTTAAAGATGTAAATTCTTGCAGCAGAACCCAGTTACTGAATATATGAAAAAGGCAGAGGCTCGTCTGCTAGAGGAGCAGAGGAGGGTCCAGGTCTATCTGCACGAGAGCATGCAGGACGAGCTGGCCCGGAAGTGCGAGCAGGTCCTCATCGAGAAGCACCTGGAAATCTTCCACACGGAGTTCCAGAATTTGTTGGATGCAGACAAGAACGAAGATTTGGGGCAAGTGTACAATATTGTATCTCGAATCCAGGATGGCCTGGGAGAATTGAAAAAGCTGCTGGAGACGCACATTCACAATCAGGGTCTCGCAGCCATTGAGAAGTGTGGAAAAGCTGCTCTGAATGACCCCAAAATGTATGTACAGACAGTGCTAGATGTTCATAAAAAATACAGTGCCCTGGTGATGTCAGCCTTCAACAACAACGCTGGCTTCGTGGCTGTGCTGGACAAGACTTGCGGTCGCTTCATCCACAACAATGCAGTTACCAAAATGGCTCAGTCCGGTAAATCTGAGTTGCTGGCTCAGTACTGTGATTCCTTGTTGAAGAAAAGTTCCAAGAACCCAGAGGAGGCAGAGCTGGAAGACACACTCAATCAAGTGATGGTTGTCTTCAAGTACATCGAGGAGGACAAAGATGTGTTCCAGAAGTTCTATGCAAAGATGCTGGCCAAGAGGCTGGTGCACCAGAACAGCGCAAGTGACCATGCTGAGGCCAGCATGATCTCCAAGCTGAAGCAAGCTTGCAGTTTTGAGTTTACCTCCAAACTTCAGCGGATGTTCCAGGACATCGGCAAAGATTTGAAGGAGCAGTTCAAAAAGCACCTGACGAATTCCGAACCTCTGGACTTGGACTTCAGTATACAGGTCCTGAGCTCCAGGTCATGGCCCTTCCAGCCGTCATGCATGTTCGCCTTGCTGTCCGAGTTGGAGCGCAGTTATCAGTGATTCACAGCTTTCTATGCCAGCCGTCACAGTGGCAGGAAACTGACCTGGTTATGTCAGCTGTCCAGAGAACTGGTAACTACCTGCTTCAAAAACAGACACACCTTGCAGGCGTCCACCTTCCAGATGGCGATCCTGCTGTAGTACAACTCGGAGGACGCCTACGCTGTGCAGCAGCTGACGGACAGCACGCAGATCAAAATGGGTATTTTGGCACAAGTCCTGCAGATTGTATTGAAGTCAAAATTATTGGTCTTGAAAGATGAAAATGCAAATGTTGATGAGGTGGAATTAAAGCCAGATACCTTACTAAGGTTATTTCTCGGTTATAAAAACAAGAAATTAAGAGTTAACATCAACATGCCAATGAAGACCGAACAGAGGCAGGAACAGGAAACCACGCAGAAAAACATTGAGGAGGACCGCAAATTCCTGATCCAGGCGCCCATCATGCACATCATGAGGATGAGGAAGGTCTTGAAGCACCAGTAGCTCCTCGGTAAGGTCCTCACCCAGCTGTCCTCCAGGTTCAAGCCCCAGGTCCCAGTGATCAAGAAATGCGTCAACATTCCAACCGAGAAGGAGTATTTGGAGCGAGTGGATGGGGAAAATGACACCTACAGCTACTTGGCCTAACCCTCGCAGAGCGTCTGAGGGTGGCCCGGCAGATCGGCCGGCAGAAGGGCAACGACAGCTGGTCACAGCAGCCACCTGCCGCCACGCAGACCTCCCTTTATAACCGTGAGACCAGGAGCCCAGCGCTGGCCTCAGCCTCCCAGCAGAACTGCTCAGGACTGATGCATTTCAAGTCTGTACATACGGACACCGACGCCAGAGAACCAAAACCAGTTCTCTGGACAGCTGATTTACTCTAATTTAAGAAGAGAGGGGCTGACCCTTCACCGAGGGCTGCGAGCTGCTGCACCTGAATCAACACATCGGCCACCTGTCCACGACTGCCGTCGGGCGGCGCCTACAATGTCAGCAGCACTGTGAGAGGAAGTCTGAACGGACCCACGTGTAACCTGCTATGGAAACCATTTGTATAGTGTGTTTCATTTTTTAATGTGTGAAAATAAAGAAAATTAAAGGAAAAAAAGATGTAAATAAGTAAGTATAACACTTTGTTATTATTGTAACTGTGTAATTATTTTTTTTTCTTTTTCTTTTTTTTTTTTTTTGGTGCTGGGGATCAAACTCGGGTCCTTGTGCTTGCAAGGCAGGCACTTTAACCGCTGAGCTAAATCCCCAGCCCGTAACTGTGTAATTATTTGTACTATAAAAAGTCACAGAGTTTACTACTATATCTTCAGTGGGGAGAATAGTGTTGGGAACATAGTAGATATAGCATAATGAATTTCAATTAATGAACTTTATAAAGAAATTATGTAATTGGCTTAGACAAATAATAAATCAGAGAACTCAAAAATTATGATCCTGGCAAAATAGGTTAAACTTAATAATCTAGACATGAAGTGTGAATAATTGAGAAGCTATTCATATTTGATGGTGAAGAGTAATAATGATGAAGGACGCTCCTACTTTCAGTATTCTGCAATACTGAGTGGAATAAAGTCAGACAACCTGGGCTTGGAAATCAGGCATTTGAATCCTTGCTTACGACTTAACACTATGACCGCAAATGAGTAAATTACATGACCTGTTACTGAGAATCTAGTTACTTTAACCTTAAAAATGAAGATAATAATATGACTCATATGACTATTCATATGACTATTTTGGTATCCAAGATAACTCAAAATTCTAAAGCAGAGTTATTTTTATATAGAAGATGATTTGAGGGGTGAGCAACCAATTTACACCATCTTTATATTTGGCTGCAAAGGTCTTGAAAATTGAGTGGTGACCAAAGACAATTGAGTGGCTGCATTATATCAAACTCATTACAAACATTACCTCTTCACTTTAAAGTATAAACAGTGTCCTAATTTTGTGGATAAGGAACTGATGCTCAGACAGCTACAGGGAGTTGCTTACAGTCATGCAGCAGGAAGTGGTGAAATCATTTAATCAGCCTTAAATTTTAACTAACTACCTTCTCAAGTACCCTGTTTCTCGACAAGGTTACAAGTCTGAGGTACCAAGCATGAGACTTTGACATATCTTTTTAGGGAGATGCAATTTAACCCACGAAAAATGAGTATCCTCAAAAATTCAGGTTATTGAAAATGAATCTCATGTTATAATAGTGGCAATTTTATAAATAGAATCACAAGAAATATCTGAAGAGCACCACACTCTGTCAGTAGCCATTGTCCAGCAAAAGTAAATATTTCAAATTTTATAGTGGCAAGGTTAATAAAGAAATTAAAAATTTAAGTAGCAGCCAGAACAGCTCCTAATTGTATTCAGTCTATGTAAAGAGCATCTCAAATTTTTTTTTTTAAAAATGTAAAAGTTCGCAGGTTTATATTTTGTTTGTATTCAAATGAGCAGTTTAATTACCATAGAAAACAGGGATTTAACCCTGTACGTAAACCCACAAAGAACTCATCCTTGGTATTACTTTCCAGAGAATTGAAATCTGGAGGAGAGAAACAGCCTCATTTTGTCATCAATGTCTCCTAATTTCAGCGAAGCATAAAAGCACCTAAGCACAGGAAGGCAAATGGTAAGAGAAGAGGGCTTGTCATTACCCAGCAGCAAGGATTGTGTTATTGCGTCTGACCCCGAGTTCTGCATGGTCACCCACCTCTGTATCCAGTACCCAGGGGATAATTCATCATAAATGAAAATGTTCTCCGTAAAGGTGGGGGAGGAGTCAGTGGTCATGACTAGATCTGGGATTTATGGCATTATAATAAGTTAATTAACTGTTGCACTCTTTGCATTTTAAAGAATGAGGATAGCATCTAAACGTTCATGCTTATTAGGAGAAATATCTTAAGGCATACCAAGTACTTGTTAGGGAAGGTGTCTTAAGATGAATTAAAATATAGAGTTTTATGAGGTCTAGGCCTACACATTAATCATAAGAACTAGAGTATTATGGGCTAATGGTGCCATAAAGATCTGATTGGGTTACATTTGTGGGCCTGTGCTGAAATTTCTAGTTCAGAAATATCTAGTCAGTACTAAGAGGAATAAGTTAATTTCATTCCAAAATAACCAGCACACCTGGGTATTTGGAAAGATTTTGAAATAGTGACTAGCAGACTAATAAAGGGGGGAAAGAAAATCTTGATTCGTTGTTTTGAGCTGAACTGTTTCCATACACTCATATAACATTACTGCAAAAACTTTATCTAAAAAGGATTTTTTGTTTAAAAAAAAACTCTCATAGACACAGTAAAAGCAGAGTCAAAATGTACAGAGACTATAGATGAGTGAAAATCTAATCAAAAGAAAAGGGTACATAGTATCATATAGGAAGGAGAATTAGAATGGGAGGAGGGGGGAAGAAGGAAAGGAAAAAGAAAAGAAAGGGGAAAATGGAAAAATGTAAATAAAGCTACTGTAAATAGGGAAGGGAGGGGGAGTTGAGGGGGGTGGGGAAGAAGGAGGGAAACCAAGATGTATCATGTACAGGTACAACTTAACTATGATTAATGTGATCACTATGCATACAATGTACCAATACATGTTCTTGGTAAATAAAATTGAATTAAATTTAGGAAAAAGAAAAGGGTAAAATATTCCCAGATTTTTAAAATGAGAAATGGAAGATGGTAGATAAAGAAGATGTTAGAGTTGAACATGGTTGTGTGTAAAGAAATTTCAAAGCATTAGCAAATTTAATGCTTCAAGTAAAGTAAAAAAAAAAAAATCAAAATTAACACAATGGGTTAAAAATTAAACTAAGTTGAAAAAGTTATCCAAGAACCACATCCTTGCCCTGAGAAAAGAAATTCAGTGCCATAATAGATTTACTAGTAAATGCCCTTAAATTCTTTCCAACTTTCAAGAAACAGATCTTTCCTAATTTATAGGACCTGCTTCAGAAAAGAGAAAAAAATTAAAAGTAATCCAGGTAATTCTAAGAATCATATCCTAATTTTTATTCATCTAACTGAAATACTAAAAAATAAAAATACAGTTGAAATGTCATTTACTAATTGTATAAATACTTAAAATGCCAAGAAAACTCAACAATACAGTAAAAGTTGATCTTTATCTCCTAGTCAAACAATATTTAGGAAGCCAGAAATGGTTTAAATTAGAACATCTAGAAATATATGTTGTTAACAGATTTAAATTCCAATAAAATAAATTTAAAAAGCAATAATCTCAATAGTAGTATATTTTCTTATCTTAAAAATACTTAATTCAAGCCATCAGCCAACATTTTACTTAACAGTGACAAAATTAATAATTCACAAAATTATAACACAAATATATTAAATTACTATTTTTAACACTGATATTAGAATAACATTATCTGATATTTATTGGATTTATATTATAACACAGGTTCTTATAATATGCCATGCACTGGCCAAAATGTGTACATGTTATTTATGTAATATCATTTCAAGAGTTCTTAAGGCATAAAAGATGAAATTAAAAACATTAGGAAAGAAGATTAAAATGTTATTATTTAGAGCTGACCTGGTTTTAGGATATAAAAACAGAAAGAAATCATGTGAATATTTATTAGAATTTATTAAAATTTGTATAATAGCGAGACAACAAATAAAATATTTTTATATACTAAATAACAGTATGATACAAAAAAGTGGAGGTCTTATTTATAATCATGAAGTAAAATTTAATCTATTAATAGGAAATAATGTCTTATATGATGATAAATGTAACACAGAGAGAGCAAAAGGAAAAAACTGAATAAAAGAAGAAACTAAAATGTTCCGTGCTGGCTAAGCCTCACCGGGTGGGGAGCCTTCGAGGAACTGGCAGGGCACACTGCCAGGTGTGTCTGGGGACCTGGAG
Source organism: Hystrix cristata (assembly GCA_004026905.1). Classification (NCBI taxonomy): domain Eukaryota; kingdom Metazoa; phylum Chordata; class Mammalia; order Rodentia; family Hystricidae; genus Hystrix; species Hystrix cristata. Next base: position 120,146 of record PVJO010003271.1, on the reverse strand, counting down.
GCCCGGGCTCCCTGGAAGCAGGGGCTCCCACCTCTTTCCTCTCCGGCGCTGTCCCCTGCTCTGCTTCTAGGCCTCCTTGGAGCTGGCCGACCCTAACTGACAACATCTGAAACCATGAGCCGAATTACTCCCCTCCTTGAAGTTGTGGGGTCAGGTTTGAAAAACTGATACATGTTCTTAAACGAGAAGATTAATTTTTATAAAATAAGTTTTTCTCTCAATTTTGCATTTTATTTTATTTTTGGCTAACACGTATTAATTGTATGTATTTGTGTTTTCGGTGTAATAGTTCAATACATGCCTATACTGCACATTGATAAAACCCTTTATCCCACTTCCTTTCCAACTTCCAGTGATCACTGGTCTACATCCAGACCAACTTTTTCTTTTTAATTTCCACATATAAGAGAGAATATGCAGTCTTTCTGTGTCTGGTTTATTTTACTTAACACAAGGTCATCCAGGGTCATCACTTTGCTACAAATCAAGATTTCATTCTTCTTTGTGGCTCAGTAATATTCCATTACACATGGAGCACGTTTTTTAATCCATTCTTCCATTGATGGCCACCTAGGCTGATTCCACATCTTGGCTAGAGTGAACAATGCTCCCATGAACAACCGTCACAAGGAAACTTTCATACTATTCTCCATAATAATTGTACTAATCTACACTCCTGTAAACAGTATGAGTCCCCTTTTCTCCACATCTGTCTTAGTTACTTTTCTCATTGCTAAGACAAAATACCTGACACCCTAAATTAAAGGAAGAAAGGTTTATTTCAGATCACAGTTTGTACAGGGGTCAGTCTATAATCAGCTGGCTCCAGGGCAGCTGAGAGACATCAGAGAGCAAACAGGAGGCCCCAGATAGGCAGCACATGACAACAGCAGCCCTCCTTCTGTCCCTTATATTCTATCCAGGGTGAGGCACCCTTAATGCTAGCATCACACAATGAATCATTCCCAGCATCACATCCTTAATCCCAGTATCACACACTCTAAATCCAGCCACCTCTGAAAACCCTTACCCATGACTACATGAGGTTTCGGGGGCACATCCAGACACAAGCCATAACAACATTCTTGCCAGAATATGTTTTTTTTAGTGTTTTGAAAATAGCCATTTTAAGTGGTATGAGATGATATCTCACTATAGTTTTCATATGAATTTCCAGTGGCTAATGATATTGAGAATTTTTCATGTATTAATCAGTCATTTGTGTTTCTTCTTTTGAGGACATTTATTAAAATTCTAACTTGAATCTCCATGAAACTTTTCTGAAATTAACCTAATAATTTTAAAATTGATTAGACAGTATCAAGCATAAACCAAAATAATGAGACTTTGTGGGCAAGAATAAGAAAACAGACCAGGAGAAAAGAACTCTCTCAGCATATACCCCTTTAAACGTATACTATCAGTATTTGAGTAGACATGTGGGCTATGTGAGAGGGAAGGTAGGTTATAAGCAAAAATAACCACTGTTCACCTACAAGAAGAATAAAAAATTACTCTATTGTAAGCCTCTAGAGAAGGCTTTTCTAAAGCAAATTGAGATAAGGGGAAAAAATGAAAAGCAAGGACAGGCTAAAGCAGCAGAAGAAATTTATAAATTAAAGGAATGAGGGAAGGAAAGAGAATAAGAAAAGGAATAACAAGAGAAAAAGGAAGAAAACCAAAACTACAGCATGGTAAAAGAACAGATTTAAGTAAATAAAAACTATAAAGGAAAAACTATTCGGAAAAATAAAAAGCAGATAAAAAGACAGCAAACTGAAAGGAAACGATTAGTAGAGCATGCATCAGTTCAGATGGTTAATGCCTGTCTTCCATATAGACTTCATACAGACTGACACCCACACCCTGGAATAAACGGGAGTTTCAAAGCTGCACCCAAGAGATTGAACGACAATACTCCAGGTCGCTGGTGGGACAGGTCCGAGGTGCGCAGGTGCACAATGAGCACACCACGTGTGCGCAGGTTGGAGATGCAGGTCAGGCTGGGGAAGGGTGGTTCTAGCAGAATTTTCTCCTGCTGAAATGTGGTTCCAGTATTAACCATCTTTGGCTCTTTTCAAGAGAAGGCAAAAATTCAGATTTTGAAAACACTGACCAAGTTCAACAATGTACAGGTGAAAACAAAGTATCACACTGAGCTACATATCATACGTCCCCCCAGTTTACAATTCCTAACTGACATGAGCAGAAAGTTAACTAACAAATAAATATTCTTAGTAAAAATGAATTTAAAATCTGTTGAGGGTCAACTACTCATCTTGTTTTTGGAGTGAGTCTTACGATTTTCGTCTACATCAGGAAATCTTTATGATAGAAGCAATTTCCAAAACAAGAAGTGGTGACAGCCACTCATTGTTGTCCCTTAAGCACTCACAGGCTTGCCTCCTCACTCTAGTGACGCCCACGCCGCTCAGCTCCTGGTCTCAGGCCTCAATACATTCATATTTTATAATCAGTACACGTACCTGAAACTGTCTACCACCCATACCAGACTGTGGATTCCTCGGGAGAAACAATATGTCTTCCCATAAAACCAGGTGCTCCTGCAGGCCATACTTTTCATTCCCTACAATTTCAGGGTTTATAAAGAGTTAAGTGTGCAACAGACAGTCCATACATGACTGTTGGATGTGGGAAGGGAGCTATTCTGTTATAAAAGGCCACCATGACTATGAAATCCTAAACTTCCTGTTACAAGGAAAATCAAAGGAGGGTAAAATTTACGAAGATAATTTAGAAGTCAAAACTATTCATCACAATTTCCCAGTGCTCAGTGCTGCACTGCAACCTTCTGCTTTCCCTAAAGAAGTGACAAAAACACTGAAACATTAATCAATCCAGAGATCTGCTAATCACCCTTACAGTTAATTTGAGCAACAGAGAAAGAAGTCAGTATTCCTAAATTAACCCTGCAGAGACATTAGCATAGAATACTGCATAGTTCTGTGCAGTAACTACACCCAAAACACAAGTATATTGGGCGTGTCTTCTTGAAGCAATTGCAAAATTATTTCTTCCATTATCAAGTCACAAAAGATCTCTATCATAGGAAGTATCCTAGATTACCCTGCCTAATATCTGCAGTTTGGGCTAGGAAAAAAAATTGTTAGTTGTCAAGATAGAAAGTAAGAGTGTGGCATTCTAATGGCATTCAGTGCTACCCTGATTATGAGCTTTACAGGGGCCATAATTTAGCACATATTCCCTAGTACAGTGTGTATCTAAACATCCCCCCAGCGGCTTCATGTGCTCACAGGCAGGTCTTGAGGAGGTGACTGGGTTATGGGGATATCATAGATGACCTGCTTTTAGGAAGTGGGGTCTGGTCAGAAGAGGCAGGTCACTGTGCTTGTCACCTGGAGGGGTGCACTTACCTTCCTAACTTCTCCCTTGACTCCTCCACTTCCTAGACACCATGAAATGAGCAGCTTTCCCTCCGCTAGGCCTCTCTTGCATGGCGTTCTGCCCTGGAGTCAGCTGACCACAGACTGTAAGCATGAGCCCAAACAAACCCCTTCTCCTTTAATTTGTGGGTGTCAGGTATTTTGTCCCAGTGCTGAGAAAGTGACTGAGACACTCCCTTTGTCTAGATGTCTGTCTGCATCCACTGACTACAAGTTCTCTGAAGGTGAGAAGACACACGACATGTCCTTTGTGCTGCCTTGTGCAACAACTTGCATTTGCTCAAGAGTTTTTCACTATTAATATATTACATTTTATCATAGAAGGTAGAATATTAAATGGTTTCTATTTTAGTGCCAATCTTACAATGTTTTCAATGTCTCTCAATTAAATCATCTGCATCCATTATACTTTCCAGTATAAAATGGTAGAGGATAAATGAAGAGAGATGTCAGAGAACATAGTGAGAAAGCCAGTAAATGGGTTCCTCTTTTACCCTAGAATCTTATCTACACTCTTAAAATATATGAATGAAAACTGATACTATGTGAGATATTAAATTGCTGAGCCACAAAAAAAATCTAAGTCACTTATTCTGAAATATCAGATGAATGTAGTAAATTGCTCTTAAATGTAATTATTCAAAGATAGGAATTGGCTCATTGTAACCATGATTCATAAAAGACATTATTCAGTTGTTCGTTTGTCAAACGCTTTTGAGAGCTGATATTGGAAGAAGGCCAAGAGCCATCACTAGGGTTATAAACATACATAAGACACTGTTCCTATCCCAAGATTTTAGCCTGAAAGAGACAGGACGGATATAGTTGGAGGGTTAGTTTTTACTAGCTAGAGTCAATATAATGTTATTGACTCAATGGTATTTACCAAGTACTACTCACATTTATTTTCTACTTTCCTGTGTCAGAAATTCATCTCCCAGAAACAACTAACATCATCATGATATGTTAAGAGTTTGAAGAATAATAGCCGTCATCTCGCTCCTCTCCTCTTTTACATGTTAAAAAAGAAATTCCATAAAAGTTAAGTGCCTTGTTCAAAAATTACACACAACTTCAGCAATAAATCTGTGAAAAGAACATAAGTTTCCAGCCCTTTTTTTCTAAGACACACAATGAGTGTCTTTTAAAGAAATAAGGTAATACCTACATTTGTACAGAAAATACAAATTGCTTCTCACATTAACATGCCTAACTCTGTTGTGTTCTTGCCTTTCAACTGACTTTTAGCGATTCTAGCTCAGATAGAGTTAGTGACCTCCTACGACAAAGCGTATACCTCTTTATACATATTTTATAATTTGTTTTAAGTTGTACTTTACAAGGTTTCTAAGTTTTTCTCCAGTATCTCTGGTATTCTGATTTTAGTTAATAGCAGTAAAATAATGACAAGAGCAAAAAATAAAATAACAGTCCTTGATCTAAGCCTGTTTAGTGTACCAAAGGAAAAAGTGCATCAGGGCTGGAGGCACATGAAAACATGTCAATCAGATGTAATTGTTCTCCGAGAGAAACACTTTTCAGGCAGGTAAAAAAGAACTCATCCTGAACACACGGCTTTGTAGCAGCAACTAATGTACTAATGACAAGCTCAGTTTGTTATTCTCATACTTGTTGTTCAAGATGAACATTTGATTCAACGTGACAGAAAAGGACAGCCTGACCAAGTCGTAGCCCTTAAACAATTACAAAAATGGTATAGAGGGCACATATAAACAACATCAATGTAGATATATCTAATACTGTTCCATTATATCCTTAACAGTTGCTGAGACTCCAAATAGCTTCTAAGTACTTCTTAGTTTCTTGAATACTGCAGATAAATATCATTAACTCCAGTACATTAAAAAAGTAAGCTTCTGCTTTTTTGAATAGTAACCCTTAAAAACAGTCGATAGCCCAGATTCTGCCTGAAGACAGCAAAGTCTACATCCCAGGGGGTGGTATTTGAAGGCTATTTTTGGCTAGATGTATATAAAGACAGATTTAAAATTCTTTCAATATGCTTTTCCATTATTCCAGAGTCTACTTAAGTGGAAACTTAATAATCCCTGCAACAAAGGGCAAAAGGCAACTGCTAAGTAGAAAATGAAACCCAAGGAGTCTGGTCTTACTGCTTATACTTATTACCAAACACTCTGAAGGATCACATTTCCTATAGTATCAGATTTGAGTATTCACTAGCTAGATGGCAATAAGTCTTTTCTTTTTTAGGATAAGTAAGGAAATGAAGCACAACAACAAACTCTGTAGTAAACCTTATCCCAAAAGGCTATTTTAATCTCCATTTTAATTTATTAAAGATGGATATAACTAATCAAGACCCTAAAGTTCTCTCAAATGCCATTTTGAGAGGGACCTATAAACTAGGTATGTAGAAAACCCATTTTAAGTTTCAAAATCATTGATTTTCATTTTTAATAAGGCCATACAAATGAAAAGAGCACATGAAGTTAGAATCTAATGCTAATTGGACCCACGGAGTTGTTAGGGCACTTTCTCTTCTCCTCTCATCATATTGCCTCAGTTTACAGGAGAAAACATGTGAGATTGAACACTTCGGGCCAATCAGTTCATTCCCTAACAGCTCCTCCCCAGAACACAAGAGCGGCTAATCACCGTATTTATAATTTGGGGTATAGCGCAGCCATGTTCATGATGACCTAAAAGGAGATCCAGGCTCCACCCTCTCTTTTTCTCGTCCTGCATGCAGGCAGTTGATCTCTTCTGCACCTGACTTCCAGTATAAGTACCGTTGCTAAGAAGCGGCGCAGTCAGCTTTGTCCACATCGGTGTGGTGGGCACTGTGAGGCACTGCTGAGTCTCCACCAGTGAAGGAATCCAACTACTGGGATTGCTATAAGCAGATGGCCTTCGATGTGAGCTACTCTGGGACTGCCTTAGTTATAGAGAGCTACCCCCAGCTCCTTCTTTTCCCCGGCAGTCCATATCCAATAACAAAGGAAGAGCAATTCCTGACAATCTTAGCCCACCTCAGGAAACCTCAGAAGGTCCATGTCAGCTTTCAACTCCTCTTGGAGTCAGCCAGGCTGCCATGGGGACTGCATCACAGCTCAACTTCTTCCTCTGTCCACTCGTGCTTCTTTGCCTTCCCTTCCATGGGCTGCTCGCCAGTAAACATTCTTCACACTGTGGTCTGACCCAGTGACTGCTTACAGGAGAACTCAGTGGGAAGCAGTGGTACCCTGACCTCCATTCTAAGCATTCTGGATCCTACAGAGTGGGAACCTCTGCTTAGCTTGACCGACTTCTGCTGCAGCTTCATTTATCAGAAAAGGACAGCAGTAGGATGTAATGAGCACCTCCTCACTATTAATAAAAATTGTATTCCATTTCACTTTTGGTTATTGCCATCATGTCATAGCTCAAATGTCATTGGGACAGATTAGGAGAGGGTGATGGAATTTAAACATCAAAATCCTACCCCATAGCCCTAATAAGGCCTATTCCTAGAGTCAACTAGAAAGATAGACTGTGAATCTTCAGAAATGTCAAGGATTCTTCAAATCCTTTAAATTTGCCCTCTTGAGATTCTTCATTTCCATGACAACTATAAGGAGAAAGGGTTAGTGAATAGTTGGCAAATTCAGAAAATTTTTGGAGACAGAGGAATTTAAGGAATTAAATTTAATTAATTAGATTAAGTTGAGCTTTTTGTTGTTTAATAAATGGAAATAACTAAAAGAATATCCTTTTTACCCATTCCCATTAAAATACATATCTAGTTTTTAAAAGACCAGTTCTTGGGAAATTTTTCATTTAACTAGTTGAAACACTATGAGAATATTCACATTTCAATGCATACTACATGAGCCAGAATTTTTAACAGGAGAAGAATAATACAAAATTAAGGTACACTCCAAGTGAGTGGTGCATGATTTGATATTTATTTAAATAAACCTGTTAATTTGTACTACTGAAGAAAGCTTAACACTTAAATTAATGAATTCTCCATATGTGAGACCATAAAGGTTATACTCTTTTTTCTAATGGTATGAATCTACAAATACTTTATGCACAAGGGAAAGGAGAAAGTATCTGTAAACTCACAAGCACGGCAAACAGGAGTCCTTACATTTTGATCTTAACATCTAATACTGTAGCCACCTGAATATTGTCTTCCATCACTATATTAATGTGATGTCTTTGTGAGGTAAGTCTGTTTTTAGCTAGTTTTACATAAGAGGAAATCAAAATTGAATTTGAATTACTTGACCAATAAATGACCAACTGGAACATTATCATAAAGTCTTAGAATCACAAACCCCCATTAATTTACAGGGCAACTCAACTTCTTCTTGTAGAGTTACATTTAAGAAATTGATATCTTTAGTATCAAAGATACTGGCACAGTTCAAAATCAGGCAGACATTTTAAAATATAATTTGACAGCTGACATTTCTCTTCTGTGAAAGAGAAGTGATGTTTTGGGGAAATACTAAAGAGGCATTTTAATGATTCCCAGCATTGCCATGCAAGTCCCTGGCAACAACCAATCTGTGGCCATCAAGTGGGTGAGGACAACTGTCCAGTCTCTGCTCTTACCTACTGCAGTGTTCACCCTTTCTAAACTTGCTGGAAATGATTTGTGCTCTCCTTTCACTACTGCTCATCCTCTTTCTCTTTCTTATAAGATAATAGTAGCTTATATTTCAATAGCAATTTACACAGTAGTTTTACACACACTGAATTTTACAAATACTATAATGAGGTTCTCCTTTTCTCTGATGTGAAATTTTCAAATACAAGGAAGTATGCATGCATTCCTTACATGCATATGAACATTTATCAAATAAATAAAATTTAAAATAAAATAAAGTCATTACTTTGAACCCTGTTACTGTCTGTGCATGCCTGACAGAAATTAGGAAAGGTACCCTCCATGGGTCACAGTCTGGAACTGCAGCCACCGGTGCAGTAAGTCCAGGTACAACCTGCTCTTGAAGTTCTCCTCCATAGTCCACAGACATGGGACCACAGTTTCTGGTGCCGAAAGTCCCAGCATCGCACGTTTATTTCTTGTCACCTAGAGAAGGTTCCATCTGGATCCCACAGCTCCAGGAAGCCAGATATAGTACTAAAAACCACAACCTTTATTCAGCAGTTTCCAGGACCACAGATCCCAGCTTCATCTACACTCAACCCTGAGGGTCCTGGGGATGTTCCCACCCCATCCTGTGGTTGTACGTCTGATTGCTGGTGCCACAGATACTGGCATCTTCCCCACTCATTTTGATGGTACTCAGAAAGATCTTCTTGACATCCTGTGGCTCAGAAACTGTGGTTGCTGGTGCTCAACCCTTGGTGTCACCTGTGCTTGTCTTAAGGGAGCCAGGGACAGTCCTTTTCACCTCTTGAGCCACCAATACTGCAACATCTGCTGCCATAAGCCCTAGTGCCATTAGTGCTTAATTCACTAGAGATGAAGGACATGTACTTTTGGAAGCCTTATATTCATTTCAAAGTTGTAGAACTACTTTCATGAACTACTACAGTCAAGTCAAGATTACTGAGACACTTAAGAGATACTGATAACATAAATCAAAAACTGAAGAAATCACACAGAGGCTATACTTTTGAGCTTACCTATAACTCAAGCCAAAGCACCTACACAACTGAGGCCCTAAGTCCCACCTAAATGAAAAAGCACTTTTCTACAAAAGCTACTTTATAAAATCAGAAGAAGCAACTGTTGTATTAAAGGCAGACATCAAAGTACAGCCAAAAAAAAATATGGAAACATGGCATCTCCCAAGGTATACAATAATTCTCTAGAAGTAGATCCCAATTTGAAGGAAATCTATGAAATGCCTGAAATATAATTCAATACCTGCAAGAGAATACAGGCAGAAAATACAGAGAAATAAGAAAAGCAACTCATGATAAGAATAAGAAATTCACCTAAAAGATAAAAATCAACCAACTAGAAATCTTGGAGCAAAAATCTTCACTCCATAGAATAAAATAAAGAAAAAAGAAAAAAGAAACGCAAGTACAAGAGGAATTTATGGACACAAGGATAGGTCTTTTGAATTAAACAGTCATACAACAAAAATAAACAAACAAACAAACAAAAGAATTAAAAAAAAATAAAGAAAGGCTACAAAACACATAGACATCCAGGTAGAAGAAGCCCCAAGGACCCCAATTAGAATCAACAACAACAAAAAGACCCTTTGCCAAAACATAGCCAAGATATCATAGAACATGACAAACAGAGAATCCTAAAAACAGCAAGAGAAAAGTGTCAAGTTACAGATAAGGGAATGCCCTTTAGACTTACAGCAGATTTCTCAGCAGAATCCTTAAACAGAGAAGAGAGTGGGATGTTACATTGAAAGTTCTGAAAGAAAACAATTGACAACCAAGAATACTATACCCAGTAAAAGTACCCTGTAGTCAACAGTACAAGGTCCTGAGTTTGACCCCCCAGCACCAAAAAAAAAAAAGTGTCCTTTAGAAATGAAAGTGAAATAAAGTCTTTTCCAGATGAGCCAAGACTTTGGGATTTATCACTATTAGACAAGTCCTACAAAAATACTTAAAGGAGTCCTGCACTAGAAACTGAAAGATGATAACCAACATAAGGAAAACACACTAATGCACTGAATTCACTAGAAAAAGAATCAAACCTAGTATGATAGAAAACTAGCAATATTGAAAACTAGTTATTGAAAACTTGTAATAATTTTTTAAAAATGTAAATCATATATCACAAAAATAAATAAGACAGGTGTAAAGGAAGAAAAATATACAAAATAAGATGAAAATAATTAATGTCAGGAGGAAATTCATATCTAGCAATGACAATATTGAATGTCAATGAATAGATTAAATTAACCAACCAAAGGACAGAGACTGGCCAAATTTTAAAATTTGGTTTAAAAATATAAGATCCAACTATCTTTCTGTCACTTATGTCCAACTATATATCTGTCACCTACAAGAAACTTATCTTGTGGGTAAAGATGTTCATAGACTGAAAGCAAAAGGTTGGAAAAAGATATATCAAACAAACGGAAACTAAAAGCTAGCAGGAATAACTACACTCACATCAAATAAAGATGACTTTAATTTAAAAAGAAACTGTAAAAAGAGACAAAGACAGCCATTATATACTGATAAAAATCAATTCAACAAGAAGATATACCTATTGGAAATACATATGTGCCCAAGTGGAACCACATAAATAAATAAAGCAAATACTATTACAATTAAAAGGAGGAGATAGATTCTAATGCAATAATAATTGGGACTTCAGCACCTCACTTTCAATAGATGGGCCATTTAGACAAAATCACAAAGGAACCTCTGAGGTAAACCATACTATAGGGCAAATGCGCCTAACGGACATTTACAGAACATTTCATAGAACAATGTCACAACATATATTCTTCTCATCAGTACATAGAATTTCTCCAGAATAGATCACATGTTAGGCTACAAACCAAATTTCAATAAATTTTTAAAAATGTAAATCTTATATCTTATTAGACTACAACAGAATGAAAGTATAAATCAACAATAAAAAGAATTTAAAAAGTATACAAATACATGGATGTCAAATAGCATGTTCCTAAAGTACCAATGGATAAGTGAAGAAGTAAAAAGGGAAATGAAAAAAATTAGGAACAAATGAAAATGACAATTTATCAAAATCAATGACACAGCAAATCCAGCACTGAGAGAGAAGTTAATATTATAAATGCATACATTGCAAAAATAGAAAGATCTCAAATAAACATCTTTCAAGTACTTAGAAAAGCAATAACAAAACAAATGCAAAACTAGTAGAAGGAAAGAAATAACAGAGATCAGAGGGTAAATAAAAGAAATTAAATTTTAAAAAGTGATACAAAAGATCACTGAAACAAAAAGTTGTTGTTTTAAAAGGCTAAACAAAATCGACAAAACATTAACTAGACTAGCCAAGAGAAAAAGAGAGATGACCAGATAAATAAAATCAGAGATGAAAAAGGAAACATTACAACTGACACTACGAAATACAAAGGATCATGAGAAACTACTATGAACAGTTATATGCTCAAAACCTGGAAAACCAGAAGAAAAGGATGAATCCCCAAACATACGCAACTTACAAAAATTGAATCAAGAAGAAATAGAAAATCTAAATATATCAATACTGAATGATGAGACTGAAGCAGTAATTAAAATTTTCTCATCTAAAAAAGTCCAAGATCCAATGACTTTACTGCTGAATTCTACAAAATATTTAAAGAAATAACTCCAATTCTTGAAAAACTGTTGCAAAAAATTGAAATGGGAAGAACTCTGCCAGACCATTTATGAGGACAGCATTACCCTGATACCAAAACCAAAGATACAAGGAAAAAAAAAAAAAGAAAACTACAGACCCATACCCTTGATGAACACGGACACAAGAATTCTCAATAAAATACTAGTAAACTGAGCCAGGTATAGTGGTTCATGCCTCTAATTCCAGAAATTAGGAGTCTGGGTCAGAAAGATAGCCTCAAGTTCAAGGCCAGCCTAGGCTACATAACAAGTTCAAAAAACAAAAGTAAATACATACATACTAGCAATCTGAATTCAATGGCACAACAAAAAGACCAAATACCGTGATCAAGTAGGATTCATCCCAAGGCTGTAAGAATATTTTATCATATGCAAACCAATAGATGTGATGAAATGCACCATCAAAATGAAAAACAAAAACCATATGATCACTTCAACAGATGCAGAAAAAGCATTTGGTAAGAGTCAACACTCCTTCATGATAAAAACTCTCAACAAGCTAGACATATATCTTAAAATACTGAAAGGTGTATTTGAAAAACCCACAGCCAATATTACACTGAATGAGCAAAACCTGAAAGTGTTTTCTCTAAGATCAGGAACAAGATAGAATGTCCACTTTCACCACCACCCCGGGACTGGGGGTGCAATCCAGCGGCACCCCACCACTAAGCTGCATTTCCAGCCCTTATTAGTTTTTTATTTTGAGACAAGGTCTCACTAAGTTGACCAGACTGACGTCGAATTTGTAATTGTTCTCCATCAGCCTTCCAAGAAGCTGGGACTATGAGACATGTGCCACCGTGTCACCACTCTTATTTAATATGATCCTGGAAGACTCAATTAGCAAGAGTAACCAAAGAAGAGAAAAAATGAAGATCATCTGAACTGTAAAGAAATTAAATTATTTATTTTTTTAAATGGCATGATTTTATACAGAAAAATACCTAAATTTTCTATCAGAAAACAGTTGAAGTTGATAAATGAATTCAATAAAGTTGTAAGACACAAAAAAGTAGCATTTTTGTACACCAATAATGAACTTGCCTAAAAAGAAATTAAGAAAGCAATACCCTTCGCAACAGCTACAAAAATAAAACACTTACGAATAAATTAACCAAAGAAGCTAAAGATCTACAAAATGTTGACAAAACAAATTATGAAGTGAACAAAAATGAAAAGGTATCTCATATCCATGGATTAGAAAAATTTATATTGTTAAAGTGACTATAATGCCCATTGTGGCCTGTGGACTCCGTGCAATTCCCATCAAAATACCAATGACTGTACTTACAGAAGTAATAAAAAAAATCCTCAAATTCACATGGAAACACAAAAATCGAGAATAGCCAGGCAATCCTGAGACAGGGTTGCAGAGTGGTAGTAGAGGAGTGAAGGTATCACAATAGCTGACTTAAAAACGTACCACAAAATTACTGTAACCAAAACATGGTTTTGGCATAAAAACAGATACACAGTCCAGTGAAATAGCATGCGGAAGCCATAAATTAGTCCATATTCAAGGAGTCAGAATGATTTTGACAAACATGCAAAGATCACATAGTTTGAAAAGTCAGTCTCAATGGTGCTGGCAAAATTGGACATATATATCCAGAAGAATAAAACTAAATCCCTTTCTCTCACCATACACAAAAATCAAATCACAATGAATTAAAGACTTGGTGTCAACAATCATTTTTTAGGTATGATCCCAAAGGCCAAGGAAATAAAAGTAAAAACAGACAAAAGGGATTATATCAAGAACTAAGAAGCTTCTGTACAGCAAAAGAAATAATTTACAGAGTTAACTGTCAACCTAGAAGATGGCAAAAAAAAAAATTTGAAAACTATTCCTCCAACAATGGATTAATATCTAGACTATATAAGGAATTCAAAAAGCTGGACACCAAAAAAAGAAATACCCAATTTTTTTGAAATAGGCTGAAAATCTATAATACATTTCTTAAAGGAAGATATACAAATGGCCAGTAAACACATGAAAAAATGCTCAATCTCTCTAATAATCAGGGAAATGTAAATCAAAACCACAAGGAAATATCCTCTTACCTCATTTGAAATAACTATCACCAAAAAGACAAGAACTAACAAACTCTGATGAAGATGCAGAAAAGGGGGAATTTTATATACTACTAGTGGGAACATAAATCAGTAGAGCCATTATGGAAAAAAGTATAGACATTCTGCAAAAAACTAAAAGTAGAACTATAATATGACCCAAAAATTCCACTATAGGGTATATACCCAAAAGAGATGAAATCATTATGCCTAAAGATACTTCACTCCCATGTTTATTAAAGCACCATTTACAGTAACTAAAATATGGAATCAACCGAAATGCCCACCGGTGGATGAATGGATAAAGAAAATGTGGTATTTATACACAAGGGAACATTATTCAGTAATAAAAGAATGAAACTCTGTCCTTTGCAGCCACATGGGTAGAAGTTTAAGTAAAATAAGTCAGACATGAAAAGACAAACACAACATGTTCTCACTTCTGGAAACTAAAAAGTTGATGTCACAGAAGAGCAGACTGAAAATAGGGGCCACTAGAGACCGGGAATGGCAGAAAGGAAGGAGAATGGAAAGAAGCTAAATATTGTATACCAAATCATGGTTAGAGGAGGGGCATTAGTTCTGGTTTTCTATAACACAACAGGGTAAGTATCGGTTAGAACAATCCGTGAAATATTCCAAAATAGCTTCAAGAGTATGAAATTTCTAAGACATAAAAATGATTAACATTTGAATGGATAGAAATGATTATGACCCGTATTTGATTCTTAATCATTGTGTATGTGTATCCAGTTAACCTAATGTGCCCCTTAAAGATGAACAAGTATTGTGTCTTGATTAAAAAAATATATATTATGAAAATTAAGGTTTAGGCAATATGCCAACCAGTAATCATAAGGCAAAAATTTAAGCTATTTATAGTATTCCAGAAAAAAAGAAGAGTTAATGAAAAAGAAGAGTTTTGTTCTTGTGGCCTAGGGTACTCTACTTGATGTTCTAAAAAAAGAAATGTAATTTCTCTGGCACACCAGGATTAATTAATAGTCACAATAATGTAAACACTGATCGTTGCTTTGCAGATTTTTTATAGTCAGCATACAAAAAAAGAATGGAATACTTATAACTGTAGAACAAAATATATTGTTCATAGTCTTGACAAGTGTAAATAAAAATAAAGCTGTCAGAAAACAGTAAAATGAAATACAAGAAAAGAAGAAGAAAATGATACGGATAATAACATTTCCTTCTTACAGATCTGAAAGTCAGAGAAAACAGAAGAAGCAAAAAAAAAGTTTAAGGATATTATTTAAAATTACAAATACAATTAATGTAAGAACTGAAAATTATATAAATGTCAAATATTCCAGAGATGAAAGTTAGTCTAAATGAGTCAGGGCCTCATCTTTATACCTGAGAGCTAATAGATATTGTCAGAATATTATGAGTCCTGAAACAGAAGCATAAATACATTATCTTGTCTTTTAGAAGTAATCACCTAAAAGAAAGTTAAACGCTATAAGAAACTGACTTTGGGGATTAGGACTTTGGAAAAGTACAGAAGAAATAGAAACTCACATAACTTGTATTATTTGTTGTCATATATATATATATATACATACGCGCACACACATATATAAAATAATGTTTAAATGGCTGCAAGGGTCAAATTCCACAGAAAAAGAAGTGGGAACCTTTCGGAGCAGTAGCGTCACTCTCTCCTAGGTACACTGTCTCTCTTATCTCTTGCCAGTGGAAACATGTTCATATACATTTCCAGAAATAATGGTCTACCAGCTGTTTTATCCAGGGAAACTGACACAAGAAATTAACCACAACCCAACTGTTGGATTTGACCTACGGTTTGCCGACTCGTGCTCTGAATTAAGCAATTATTTCTCACTTGCCTTCTCTCACTCTCTTCTGTCACAGACGCTACCTACTACTTTTACTCTCTTCCACGGGATAGATGAGATCACGCAGTCTCACTGAGAAACTTTTCCTGATCACTTCTGTTTCTAATCATGAAAGAGTAGGTCATTTCTGCTGAGAATATGAAAGTGAGATGACATAAAGAACACAGCTGCTTGAGGCCCCAGATAGCCAGGATGTGATGGGAAAGACTCTCGGGGAAAGGAAGGTACACCGAGGTGCGCTGCACCTGCTCTTTCTGTTCTGCTCTGGGGCGCGCCTTTCTTTGCACAGCACAGTGTGCAGTGGCTGAGCTGCAGGAAGCAGAAAGAGCCTTGACATCATTGATGCGGTCAGCCTAAGGCTGCTTAGCCAGTCGGGACTTGAGGGACCAAAATCCCAGAGAAAAGAGAACTCTGCACCACAGACTGCCCTGCTTTTGTTCTCAGGGCACTCGCTGAGGTCCTGGTCGCAAAGACCTAGGAATCTCCGAAATCAATTGTTTGGCTTAAATACAGCACCTTGCTCTGTGCTTTGCACACCGTAAATATTTATAAAGCAAATGGTTGAGAACCAGAAGGTCTGGCCTTTAACTTCTTCCTACATACTATGTCACGGAAATACCTAGTATCTGCACATGAAATGACATTAAAATAAGCCACAGAGAAATTAATACAGAACAATGAAACACAGGCATATAATAAAATAAACAAAATCTTTAAAGCTCGTCAGTGTACTGTTCAATAGCATCTTCAGTCCTCCTTGTCAGTTCCTAGACAGATCTAGTTAATCTTGTTCTAGATCAAGTAATGTTCTATAGATCAAGTAAGAACAACTTCCGTGCCTATTTCTAAAAGAGACTAGTCTTGTCTTTAAATTCCTCAAAACTCTAACAGTCATTTATGAAGTGAAGCCACACATACTATATATATACTTTATTTGCATTTTGTCTGTAATCGCACATGAGAAAGCATCAAGACAGTTTTGGGCCTCGTATATCTTAAATACTTTTAAAACAATGCCCTTTGTTAACTTGACTTAAAGCAGCTCCTCAGGTAATATATTTAAAAGAAAAACAAATGCACTGAAGCTAATTTAATATTATTATTATTATTGTGTATGTTTGTGTTTTAATATTCCCCTTCTGATAGCAAATGATTCCTTACTTCTGAAGTTCTCTAGCATATACCACTGTGTAAATACTGTAGTTTTACATCGATCACGTTCTAAAACAGGGTGAAGCCTGGTTAGCTGTACATCCACGTCTTATTTCAGGAATAAGATCTGCTATTATATCCTTTCATACATATTTTTCTGTTCCACTCTCATAGTCATCAGTAAGTTAGAGTTGTTTTTGGTCATGTCGACTCATTGTTTTTCCCTTTTCTATGACTTCCGTGTCTGCAATGTTTGGGTTTTCTCTTCCATTTCTTCTCAGATCCCATGAGCTGTTTTCCTATCCTCCCTTTTTATGTTTTCCTTTGAAGACTAACATGTTTTCTTTGACCTCTTCTTAAACAGAGATCAAGCAGCCTGTATTTTTTAAACCTGGTGTTTTTGCTTTACTTATTTAGTTATTCTTGGAGTACATGTTTTTATTTTGATTTCTGATTGGGTCTTTTTTTTCTCTCTCACTTCACAGTTTATGTTTGTGTGCCCCGTGCTAGTGCTGTGACTATTACTCACCTTCAAGTGTAGCTGTCTGTTTATGAAAGAAAGCTGTGCAGAGAAGAGAGACGAAGCAGTCAGTAGCTTCTGTGGCATGTGCGTCTTAAACATTCTCTTCACACTCCCGTTATTGCCCAGGGGAAACGGGAAGCAAAGGTAGCTACTGCTGCCCTTGAGTATGCTCCTCAAAAAATAACACATTTCAACAGCATTTTAAGGAATATGTCGACATGACTTCTATAACAAAAAGACTTCAGAGATGGTCTGCTCATGGTACAATGGAAATGTGAGTATTCAGACCACGTCGGTTCGTCCCCTTGAGTGCATTATGACTGTTAACTTTCCCACCACCCATTCTTCAGCGTAGCACTACTTCCTTAAGAGGGATGGTTAAAAAATAGGGAGGAAGATGGTTTGTTGACAAATTGTCTCCTTTGGTGCCATTTCCCCATTCCTTTCTTGGCCCATTCACACTCTCAGAGCCATCTTTAATGAAAAGGTGCTTAGCAAAGTTCATTTGAGTACAAAGATATTTATTTTTAAGCAACTAACAGGCTATGCTCGGGTTCAAGTTAGCATTAATGGGCTCCCAGCCTCCTTTTCAACTCCCTTTCAGAGTACACATTAACCAGTATACTGTACTCACAATAGTAGCTGGTGCTTGGATTTTTTATATGGAGTGTTTCTAATTTATATTCTTTTAGTTCTTATTAGCAAATTATTAGAAAAGAAGTAGGAAAATGCTTTTACTTAGTCATTTTAACCACGAGTCCCAGATAATCTTTCTTAAACCAAAAATAAATGAAATTTTATTCCAGTGGTCTATGGAACTGAGGCAGAATTTGGACATAAGCATAAGTAAATACCATGGGCATTAGCATGCTAGTCATTAAAGGACAAATAGGAGAAAAGGTCAACGCCCATGGGAATGATCAGGACACAGATATATTTCAGAGGTAGTATATTCAGGTTACAACATGCTTTAATCTCAAGAATGATGTGGGAAAAAAACAATCTTCAAAAATAGTGAATGTTATTTAGACTTAGCTTTTTTGTCATCATATCTTGGGCAATATTCTGAAGGGGTCTTGGATTTTCTGCACAAAAATCCGGGGTGGGTGATTTCGGCTGCCATTTCAAATCATTTCCATCAAATAGGAGTTTGACTTGGCCCATCACAGCTTTAAACCTTGTTTATATCATATTTTCAGACATCTTTTTCTAAAATAGATCAATTTCATCTATGTGGAAGAACCACGGAAGCAAATAACCCTTTTTGTGATAATCCCAGCGAGGGTAACAGGTAACTCCTCAGCAGTTACACTTCCTCCTTCGATGTGCTGACCACTCACTTTGATGCTGCGCAGACGGGAATAAGTTCCCATCTGGGCCCTGATGAAAGTCTCATCAGCTCCGCCATGCTTAGCTTTTAGGTTCTCAAATTCTTAACCTTCCACTGAATGTGCATTAAGATAATGCATACTCAGAATTCACTTTGGTCCTCTAGCCATACACGCCAAAGATCTTCCATCCATCACATTTTTCATCTCTTGTTGATTATAGGGGAATACATTTGTGCTGTATTTTTCACATAATGACTCCATATTTCAGAATTTTCACACTGTCAAGTGATTAATTCACAACGCATTACAACACTTGTCACTGTCTCGCCTCTTCCCAATTTGTAATTATCTCAACTCTGTTTGCACTATAACCTGTACTCCTGCTTACTAGAATTTTCAACATTGCTGTTATTGATAGATTGGGATTGATAATACACCTTAAACTCCTGAAAACTAAACAAGAACATCTGCAGACTTACATAAAACACAAGGGCCGTGATTAAGTTGACTGTTTGTTGCCAATACTACCCCGGTGGTTTAGTGTCACGTCTCTTCACATAGCTTTCTTAGTCAAGAGTGTGAGAGTGTACATGTTTGAAGCCTGGAAGTAAGTTTGATAATGCTGCTAATTTATTAGTTATGCTGCTCTTCTGGGTCAGTGATCTCAATTAAGAATATGAGCCAATATTGCTGAGTATGTTCCTGAAAGTATTAGAATATTTGACTACATATGGATACGACTGGCATTACAATAGTCCTCTTTGTAGCTCAGCTTTCGCATAAGGAAAACCTTGACCTCCTGCTCTAAGGAGATAGACTTTGCTTTAATGACTACCTAATTCTCTTCCATATGGTAGCATTGTTTCCTTTAAAAGTTTAGAGATTTACTGCTTAATGCTCTTACAGTTAGGCCATGGATTGTTATGTTTTTACTTCTATCTGCCTAAATGTGAAGGTTACCCATGGGGAAGGCCTCTTGGCATCAGTGACATTTAGACAAAAAGTCTCACTGTTTGTTCACTTCCAATTTCCTGAACTATTAACTTCAGAAATTTAAACACGTACTGCTCCACCCTTCTTAGCCCAGCATCTTATACAGGGCAGAAGAGAATGTACTCGGATATTTTTATGATAAGAAAGTGGTCATTATTTGATATTTGTGGCCATGATGCAATAAAATGACACTAAAATATGCTAATTCTCTCCTTGAGCTTGAATATGTTTTCAGCAGTCTTAAACCCAAGGCCAAAATGAGGGCCTAAGAGTTAATAAGAATTTACTTAGCACCAGCATTTATCCACAAGGTCCTTTAAAATCCCACATATCTCATTTCCATCACAGGTCCATCACAACCCTGAAAGATGAAAATGTGTAGAGCATGACTTCTACTTATTCCTTCCCAAATACGTACTTTTCCAAATGGGATTCCATGATTTTCCTACAAGGGAAAAAAACGCAACCTACGGTATGATTGCTGTTATTATTGAAATACATTTAACTAGGCATCTACTGTTCGGGGAATTTGCAGTGATTGAGTTCCAGTTCATTACTTTCAGGGCTGCTACTGTCAGGGCCTTAAAATCAGTGAGATGGCCTAAACCCAGGTCAGAGAGGCTACAATAGCACAAAGGCAATTATGCTGCAAGAAAGATGTTGTCCACTAATCAGCTGGCAATCAATTACTAAGAAGAGAAGATAACCCTCTCCCAACTCAAGCCCTTCAGTATTAATAGTGCCATCGTGTAATGACTTCAGGCTTGCACAGGTGCGCGAGAGGACAGACTCTATAGCACACTGCATCGAAGATTAATGAGTTCTGTCAATTTGCCCAGCAGACATCTGATTCTCCAGCTTTCTGTAGCTACTAGTTTTACACTTGCCTCAGGGTTTTCCCCCTTGAAAAAATTAGCTAGTAATTTAAATACATTCAATAAGTGCGCATCTTTAAGGAGGAAAAAAATACCTTCATTTTGCAATGAAGTATGAACCAAAAAGGCTCTTCATCTGAATATTAACACAGCAAGTGGTTCATAATGGCAGTATTCTTTCAGTCATACTTTATTTTTAGTTGTCGCAATTAGTGATGTACAGGATTCAGAGGCTGCATAAACCTCTCAAAGTGGAATAATGTAAACCCAATATCCCTTATAGTTTCCATTTCCTCTGCTGGCCCAGAAGTTGAAAAGGGAAAAACTATGTGAGCTCCAATAAGTAATGGAACTGTTTTAAAGCCTCCTACGATATAAATGGCTTGACTAAGGAGTAGATTTTAGCCCACTGATTTTCTGGGTAAAAGCTATTGAGCCTCCCCACACACCCCCACCCTGAAGGAAAATGTGGGACCAGCCCTGAAAACCTGGTCGCCTGGGCCTATACATTTATGTCAGAGCAAGAATTGCCTATAAACTGAAATGAATATCAGGAAATTTGCTGTTACTTCAAATTGATATTTTATAACCCAACTACTGTAAAATCTCATAATCTTTAAATACATGAGGTCAATGTACTAAATGGCTATTTTATGATGCTACCTAAAGCCTCCGATTTGTTTCTCATGGGGACCCGAGTCTTTCTAGTTCATGGCTCTCCTGCGATTGCTCTTTCAATGAGTGCATGAATAAAACGAGAAAAACGTCTGATTTAGAGACAGTATTTGTTCCTTTACCTTTCTGCCTCCATTTAACGTCATAATCGCCCATCCATGAAATCTTTTTCCAGGCTACGTTTATTGGATATTACATTTTGCTAATTAATTCTTTGTATTAATGTCTTCTGATGCAATGTTATCTACCGTTTCCAGTTTTGAAGTGAAAGATAAAGAAGACAAAGAAGGAAATAAGGAAAAAGAAAAAGGAAAAAACCCAGCTCGGTCACAACTTGATTTTCGCATACATGGATTAAAGCCTACCCAAATTGTAAAGTTAAGTTTATCACCAATCTATCTTCATTAGTAGATGCTATTTAAATTATTATTTTCTAGAGTAAGAAACAATCGAGTAGGAAATCTTTTCAATCTGAAGAAATGATAGTGCCTGTGCTTCTTGGAAAAGACAGTCTTACATCTCTAAAGCCACTAATCTTCAAAGTTGGAAATATTTTGAAAGCCACATCAGATAGAGATTCTTCATCTAAAAGAGGCAGGAGATACTTTATTGAAGCCACGACCTCATACAAGTTAAAAGAGCTAATGTCACCTCACCTCCACTACACAAAGGTCTCACACCCTTGAATTTTGCTCCTTATATTGTTTTTAACCTCCGTTAATATCTTTTTATTTACTTGGGGGCTCCCCATGTATCTATTATCTTCAAATGAAGCCCTTGGTGGGCCTTTCATATGGCTCTGCTTTAAGAGTGTCCTGCCCACCTGAGAGCTATTCTGTCTGGAGCTATAACCCGGGAGCTGATGCATCAGCACCCAGGCTGCCAGCACAATGTCACAACAGGGGCCAAGATGAAGCTGATCTCAATCACATTCAATCACGTACCAAAGTCTTTGCACATATTTGCATATTTAATTAGGTACTTAAAAACACTTGATTGCCAACCCCTGGTCAACATTAACTGAGTATTTTAGAAACCAGTATTTTAAATCTATTCGGATATTCTATCCAGGAAAGAAAATCTATGCCATGCAAATTGAATGGATAGAAAATAAAATTAGGCAAGCTCTAGGCCAGTGATGGCGAAACTTTTAGAGTTTTCAGTGATAACAAACAGCCCACTGTGACACGTGAAACACAACTTCACCATCACTGGTCTAGGCAATGTTAGAATCCGGCAATACTTGAGCCAAAGGAAACCTGAGTTCGCTGGTCTCAATATCACTAATTCATGGCTAAACATTATTGGTTGATCCTAAGGGTTCTGCTATTACTGTTAGATAAAGAAGGAAACATTTAGTAGAGAGCTGGACCCCTGTAAGCCCAGCCTAGACAAGGCAGAAAACAACTGAATTTAATTCCAATACACCTTTAAAAGAGTATAGGAAAAATAAAGAAACTTAAGGGAATGCAAGCAGAAGAAAATATCATATATGAACAGGATGATCCTCTGTCACTCTCCTTCACCAGTTCTGGGCTTGTTTTCTGCCGTCAGTAGAGTACTTCTCAAGGAAGGGCTGGAAAGGGCCCACCGTGTCAGCCAGTGCCAGCCTTTCCATTTGGAGCGCATCCTGTGGGTAGCTGCACACTATGCTTACAGACAGGGGCAAACCTGGGGGTCACTTCAACAGAAGCACATTTCCTGTGGATACCAAGGCCCCTAGCTTGTTTCATCCAGGAAAGGGATTTAATTATCATGCTATGAAATAAAGTGGCTACCAGAAACAAGTAATTCTCTCCGTTCCTGGCCCTGTGCAACCGGTCATCTCTTGAGAAGCATCTATTCAGAACTTAGCTAGTGCACCTGGGAGGACAAATCCTTGAAGCAGGGCACACTCAAAAGAGGAGACCTCTGAATAGTTTTTTCCAGCCCATCATCACAGAAACATCCTCAGCTGATACACCAAATATTGAACCATTTAACTTATTTTTTTTAATTTTTACCAAGAACATGTATTGGTACATTGTATACATAATGATCATAATCAACATGGTTATTTTGTACCTGTACATGATGTATCTTGGTTTCCCCCCTCTTCCCCTCCTCGCCCTTCCATTCACCCACCCCTCTCTATTTGCAACAATGAACCATTTATCTTAGTAAATAACAACTTTAAGTTTTAAATTCAGAATGAAATCTAAAAGTTTTTTAATTATTAAAATAAAATAGTAACTAACCCTTTGTGTTTACTAAAGGCACTGCTCCAAGTCCTTTAAATATGTTAGCACTTTTAATTCTCACCACAACTTGGTAGGGTAGCTAGTGCTATTATTCTCTTTTTTCAGATGGGAAAAATAAGGTGCAGAGAGGCTTAATAATTTGTACAAGGTCAAATGGCTAAGTGGCCAATGCAGGGAATTTCTCTTCAGAGGTTTCTTTTCATCATTACATTATGAAAATAATCTTTAAGTATTCATCTTACCAAAATACATAAAAATTAGAGGAATAATTTTTCAAGAGTGTGAAACAGTAGACTCACTAACAAGGCTAGCATATAATTGAGCAACTCTATGACAGAGCTATTTCATCAACCTAACATATCAAAATATTCCACTTGTAAACCCAAGACTGGGTCCATTAAAATTCACCGAAGCCTGTCCTCAGTGTTTATCCTAAACACTCATTTTTCATGCTACTAGTTTTTGTGGTAGACTAGCATTGTGCATCATTGGCTTTCTTCCACAAGACACATAATTAGTTGACTTTTTTGTTGGAACATCTATGAGTAACAGTGTGAACTAATGCTCCTCTCTTTCTTAGAAAACTTACTAAGCACTTCAAATCATCATCAACACCCTCCTGTATCCCCACGTTGTCTTCACATCGTCCCTGTAATACCCCAGGCTTCTCAGGCTTTGGATGGAGTCCCAGGACACACTCATGAGTTTAAGCAAATGCCTTGGTGTACCATTTCACAACCAGGTTCAGCAATACGTAACAGAAAACTGAACTCACAATTTCTTGGCCAACAGAGACTCTGTCTCTCCCTACTCTTCCCCTTACTCTGTCTCTCTCCCTCACCCCAAATGATAAGACATCAAGAGCTTGTGCGAATCCAGACACTATGATATTAGCACAGAGAGGAGGAAGGGAAAGGGGCAAAATAAAAGGGACATGCCAGTGGAGCCTGGCTCACATCTGAGGGACTTCCCTGGGACTTCCCTTCCCTTCTCTAAGACTTCGGTTTATATCTCATTGTCCAAACAGCATCACATGGTCATCCTCAATTGAAAAAGGATTCGAAGAAATGTGGTTTTTAGCTGGGCACTGTGCCATCTGGAAATTTTGGATTCTGATGGTGATAAAGCAAGTGAAAGTTGAATTAAGTGGTCAAATCTCGATCTGCCACACTCACCTTAGTCACGGATAAGAGACTCCTCATACTCCTGCACTTGGCCTCCACTTAACCAAGTCCACAGTTTAGCATCTGTCAAGCGCAACTCTGCTGTCCAAGGACACTTTGCATTATCATTTAAAAAGCAACTCAAAGTAACCTACATATAAGAGGAAATTGAATAAGTTTACCTAATTTAAAATTACGGAGTACATTGGCTTCAGGTTCAATTCAGTCCAAGAGCTTAAACGGTGTCACAATTTTTCTCTTTACTTCCTTTTCTTTTCCTCAGCAAAGCTTTCTCTATGCAGCAAAGAAAATGGCTTCTGGCCACCCACATCCTATAAATTTAGCATTCTCAATGGAAAGAATGATTGTACATAATACCAAGACTCCAAAGATGAATAAGATACTCTCCTACATTTAAGGAACTCACACATCTACTGGAAAAGCTTTCTTGGGTAAATCGAGCTGTGTTGAACTAAAGTAGCAAATTTCTACTTATTTGAAATATTTTCAGAAGTTTATTATTCATCTCTAGTCTGTACTTGCAACCACCACTGTTAGAAAAATATCCCTCCAACTCTAAGGTCACAAACCAAGCATCATGCCCCAAATTATGTTCCAAAATGCAGAAGTTCTAGCATATTATGTAGAAACATGTACCGTCCCAAATAAGTGACAGAAACCATACATGCTGCTTCTTATTCTTAGGCATTTAAAGTGCTTCTCACCATATTAAGGATACTAAAAGATCCTAAAGTAACCTGTATAATTTTATATAATCCAGTATTTGCCAAATTATACCACTCAATAGTTTCTTTTCTTCTCTTTTAGTTTTTATTTGAGTGGAAGAAACTCAGCCCTACAAAGCCAGTCCTTGGATTCGAAAGAATTTTTTTAAAAGCAAGAAAGAAATGAGAATTATAATTTACATTTTATAATGTATTGCACAATCTGCCTTTGTAAAGACATAATTCTATGTTTATGCCATAATATGTGTCATAGCTACAGGAAAGGTAAACAGGAACCTAAGCAGTGAAAATATGAGAGAATGTTTCACTTTGGTGTGTACTGGGAGATTGAGTTATTTCTTCCAGAAGCAGCTCTGTCTTCCAAAAGGAACCTAAGTGCATTTTGACAGGAGAAAGCTGAATGGTTCATGTTGTTTACGACACAGTGTTTTCAGTTCCTTAATTATACACTGAAGTACCTGGAAATGAAATATGGTTTTTTATGTGCAACATACCTAATACAGCTTTGTCTACGTTGAAACTACACGGTTCTCTTTGTATTCAAGCATGTTTCTCAGTGGCTTGTACACATTAATAAGCTCTCTGTGCACTTCATGTTGACATTCATGAGCCTTCAGCAGCAACCAAACTGGTTTAGTCACCCTCTCACAGTACCTTGCTGCTTCCCTCCATTTACGCCATTGTGTAAGACATTTCGGCTATGCACATACCCTATTGTGAGGCTGATGAAATATCACCTACCTCGAACCCCATCTCCTCTGTGAACTAACACCCGATAGTCCATATTTATTGGGTACTTGCTATGTGCTATCCTCTAAGTGCTTTGCACACATCATTTATTAACTTCTCACATATCTTAAAGTCCTATTGAGTCAGTTTGATCATTTTTCCCACTTTATCTGAGTCCTAGCCATCACACCTGGCCATTTCCGACTTGTAATTGAAAAGAAGAAACTATTTTAGAAAATTTCCATTGATGTTTGCATCCATAGATAGGACAGGAACTGTTCCCATCCCCTGAGCATCTGACACAGCATTAGTTGCAGGTGTTTTGTGGCAATTGCAAACATAAAGGGCCGCGTAGAGTGTATTGAACTAAAGCTGACTCTGTTGAGGGACAGGGTAGGTTGTTAAAATCAAGTAAATAGGAGCTTCCTGGGACACATGGACCTTGACCCTCATCACAATCTAACCACTCTCTGATCTGTCCAAAGTCTAAATCAGGTGTTATAGATATATATAAAGTCTGTTATATAAAGAGAAAAGGCAGGAATCCATTCACTGAAACCGATATTGTACCTTTAAAAAGTGTTTGATTTGAGCATTTAAAATACTGTGCTCCACTGCTGGTTTAATTTTTATAAATGTTCCCTCTCATAGATCTTCTCAATAGCCGCATCAGAGGAAAGTAAAGCAAGAATACGCTCCTCATTCAGACACTCAGTACACTCCTGCTTGATTGGAATGGATATTGTACATAATATGTCCCTACAGATGTTTCCTCCAGTGGGGCACATTGAATTTCATTTAAATGCCAAGGCACAAAATCTAAAACAATGTGACTTTAACAAAAAATCTGATGAGGAATTTGATGAGAAAATGGCAAGAATTCCTGTGGCATTTGGGTAACAATTTCAAGCCTTCATTTTAATAGAATAAACAGGATCATATTTCATTCAAATCTGGCAATGAGATGAGCTCTGGGTATTACATTGATATAAACCAATAAAGAATTTGCAAATTTGAAGCACTAATTAACAGACACAATATTAAATGAAAAAAAGTTTGCTCCAGGGGCAAATATATTTTGAAGACTTTAAACTTTTATTAAAAGACATTTTGAGTCATTTCTTTTGTAGTTTATACTTTTGCTGCTTTTTACAAAATATAGGAGTACAGTATTGTGACATTCTCAAACTGATAGCTTTAATATAGCGTCTGATATTCCTTTTGAACTTTTTTAAGGCAGTACATCAATGTCTACATGGTTTGAAATGCAGAGGAAACTAAGCCATAAAGCAAAACCAAATATAACAGAGTGATCAGAACAGGCTAAATTTAAGATATTCTCTCAATGTCTAGACTCAAAAAAAAATCAGTATTTGAATTTCCCCTATTGAGTCCATCCCATAACAATGATTAGACCCATTTTCAGAGAGCTACCAATTAGTCTGAGTATCACAAGGCAGAGAGGGTATCTGAAAACTGGCTAGAAGAGCAGAAGGACACGGTTCCACTACCTTGGACCGGAAGAGCTCTTAAAATTTTAATCATGTAATCAGCTGGTAACTCATTTACCTCCACTCACTCGACTCCACCACCAAACATGCCAAGAACAACCCATCCACACCCCTCAAGAATGTTTCTGTGCCTTTTTGATGCCTGGATGTCTCTGGGGTGCTAATCTGAACCTAACCCCTCCCGGAAGTGAAGGGATGAGTGTGAGGAGACACAGAGGATTTAACTCAAGTATTACAATGAGATAGCACTTCTGACATGAACAATCTGTTAATTTTTGGCTTTATGTGAAAATTATTTTATGAGAGTTTCAGAGGAAAAGTGCTCTGAAAGCCTTGCCTTACCAGTCACAAGTGCATTACCGAAATGGAATTCTCTCTGCCCAATTGCAATGCTTTACGGAGTTGCTTTCTTGAGACTACAAATATCTAAAACATATGTAATCTAAAGACTCATACTTCAGAAAATAGGGATGTCAACCAGAATGTTAAAGATGAAACATGTGAGCCTGACCATCACATAAGATACTGTGAGCTGGTTTGGGGAGGGAAGGGAGGGACTACATGTAGGTCTTTGAGTGTTTGCATTCTTAAATAAGGAGTTATTTCATCTTTAGTCTAGGTATGGCTACAGCAGAAGTCAGCTGGTGTTACAGGTTTTTATAGGAATTAATTTGGTTGTATGATTAGTCAGTATCATATTTTCCCTCTAAAAAGAAAGGAAAAGGAAATTAAGAATAGTACAAAGAATTTTATGTACATTTTATTAAAAAAATGCCATGCGTGAAATATTACTGCATCTCTATTACAAACAAGGAGTTAAGACCCAGAAAGGTTAAGTAATTAGCCTAAAATCACACAACCAACAAGTGAAAGAGCCAGAATTTCAAGCCATGTAGGTTTGGCTCCAGAATGGAGGTTTTTTTCCACTATGTCAGAGCACTAGTAAAGTTGGCTAAAATTTGAAAAATTTAATTAAATTAGTTAAAACATCAAAAACTAATTTCACTTGTTTTAACTCGTTTTGAGTCAGAAGAAATCCCCATCTGAATAGGATTAAGGTCAAGAATGTCTGTTTTTTCATGGAAACTACGAGCCAGTTTTTGTAGCAGAAAAACCTAGGAACACATTTGTACTCACCCGGCCTACTTCTTTAGTACATCCCATTATTAACTACAAGCTCCACTTAACCTACTCTTTTTCCTACTTTGCTAATTTGTTATATTTTGCATGTCTTTGTTAACCAAAAAAACATTTTCTGGAAGAAAGAATATTATAAATAAACAACTAAATAGATATTCTTCTACCGCATTAATCAGTTGTTGGGTGGAACTCGATGGACTAACCCCTGGTATTTTGATCACCATGTTCCTCTTCCACCTTATTTTTGGTGTAAGGGATATTTCATTGACATGTCTACACTAACCTCAACATAAAAATATTAAACCATATTTTTAAAGACTACAGTTGAATTCTGCCAGGTGCTAAATATGTTTATTCCAATTATGCATTCCATAACTGGGGAAATAACAGAATGTGTTCAGGAATCTACCAGACCCACTGTGGGGCAGATTTCAGCTAAAATTTCATTGATCACTTCATCGCAATAAGCATCTGACTGGGTCTCCTGGCATACGTGTCAGTTCAGAGCCAATGTCTAGTATTTCCCCAGACGTGTGATCAACCTCTTTTCTTCAATACCAAGAAACCCTAAGAAAAGACTACAGTCATAGGTCTCTCAGAAGAAAACTGGGAATGAGGCTGACAGTAAAAAGTTTGGACAGTACAGCCGTACCTAGCAGTCTTCGTTCGACAATTCTGGTATTGTGAACTGACTCAAGTTTGAGAACTGATTTGAGGAGATGAAACTGTTTTGACGATTCCAGTTTGATTCCTGTTCACTTGACCTAGAATTCCCCCATTTATACAAATGAAGTAAGAATTTAGTAGGACACTATTTATTTCACTGTTAGGAACACTATGATCAACTAGAAAAACACCCCAGAATCTGTGAGTCAGATTCTTCTGACTATGGCTCTAATTCTGCTGTCTATTATGCTAACCACAACCATATTGTCTTTGGTGATTAGATCCACCCTACGGTCTCTGCCAACCCGGGATCCAATTACCCCCATTGCACTCATGTCTCCAACGCAGCAGTAGGACCTCCCATTGTAGTTTCTGACCTAACGATAAGAGTGACCAGAGACTCCTCAAGGGTGTCGGGGTTTCCTTCATGAGATTACTTCTCACACCGTTAGTGAAAGTTGTCTTCACAGAGGGGATGAGCAAGTCTTGCGTGATAAATCTAGACGAATAGAAGAGCCAGAAGATGGTATCAAGCCAGAAAAGTAAAATTAAAGGTAGGATTTTTAATGATAAAGTGATTTAATGTTTTTGGTACCATCAATCCACAATTGTAAGCACAAGAATTGAGCTTTTTCTTTTGGTTGAATGTATCCTTTTCAAGTTTGGGACATCTCTGTGCTGCTCACACTAATTTTCCCTATCTTCCAATGACAGTGACATAGACTTTTTTCCATTTTCAAGCAAGAGGCAAGTACCTACAGAAATAAATGAGCCACTACTTGCAGATGAAGGGCCTGATTGTGTCTTCAGACACTGGCATGAATCAAAGCCAAAAGGGGAAGAAAAGATTACAAAGTCAACATTGATACTATCAACACATCTTGAAGAATACTGAATTCCGTATTTAAAATGTCATTAACTGTGAAAATAATTTAGCCAGCACACACGCAAAAAAATTTATAAACTTTTTACCTTGATATCTCTTTTAGTAGTTTAGCTTTGTCACTTCAGTGTACAGAATAATACAGAGCTGGTTGTTTTTCTTTAAAAATTAAACCTGTGTACCTTCAAATAAATAGTCAACTGGAAAGAGATTTGCATATTACACAATTGAAGTGCTAGGACCAGAATGGATTTGTCTCTTAAGCTAGTACATGTGAGGTGTAAACCTTTTCCATTTCTCTTAGTGAATACCATGTTCTGTTAATATATAAGTCTGTCTTTCCTGGAAATTTTTAGGAATATTTAATTTATATAAAAAAATAAAAAGCAAGCCAAATTTTGTACTGTCTGGTTTTTTTTTTGTTGTTTCTTGTTTTCCTCTTCCTTCTTAGGTTCATGAACAAGGAGAACAATGACTCACTATCGTGCAAAGACTGATAGATCAAAGTTTGCATTTTTAACATCAAACATTGTTTTAATTTCAACTTACATGTTTCATTACATACAGCACATCATTGTAATTATCTATTTATGTTTCTGTTGGCCCCACTAGGTTCTAAACTTTTTGAAGACAGAAAATCTGTCTTACTCAACTGTTCACATACGAGTGATTAGCACCATCCCTGGCATAAACCTTCGTTGGTGCTGTTTTCCAGCCTAAGACCTTCATACAAAGATATTTTTTTTCTACAGTTGCATGGAAAGCAGTTCCGTGGACTGGAATGCGCATGACACTCTGGCCTTCACACAATCTGGCAAATGAGCTGGCTGCTTCCTTCTCTGAAAATGCAACCACTTTTAACATTA
Organism: Hystrix cristata; assembly: GCA_004026905.1. Taxonomy (NCBI): domain Eukaryota; kingdom Metazoa; phylum Chordata; class Mammalia; order Rodentia; family Hystricidae; genus Hystrix; species Hystrix cristata. The sequence continues at coordinate 88,962 of PVJO010003271.1, read as the reverse complement.
GGAAAATAATGCTTCATCATAATTGAATCCTAGAAAATCTCCATTTCTACTGAACATAGAGGACAATGTAATGGTGTGGGAGCAGAAGTCCCAGAAATGACTCTGTGACCCAAACAGTCAACTCCAACCCTATGTTCTAACTTGTTTTGTAAATTCCTGGTGCATCGCATTTAGTTACGCACCCCAGCTTACAACACACTAAAAGCCCCCCACTTCGTTTTATTTTCACTCACTCTAATGCATCAATAGATTTGTTTTAACACATAGAATTTTCTTTGAAAAGTAGAGCATTCAATAGTGTACATAAATTTAAAACATGGTTTTAGTATATTAGTATTAAATTACAAATTTTATTGATAATCACATGTTGTTTCTTCTGTGTCCCCTAAACACTGTGGTTTTCAGTTCTACTCATTGTCCTAGACATAAATATATGGTATTGCTTTTGACTTCTGTATTCCATTGTCACTGGAAAAAAACCACAGTTTACCAACCCACATTTTTAATGCTTCTTATTCTTTGCTACCCCCCCCAAATCCTTCGATGAGCATACATTTTCACTTATGGGTCTTGCATCTATGCCTCATTTCACAGAGTACTGTCACATTTCTCTGTGGGGTAGCTGAACTTTTTATATTCCCATCAGCTGTTTATAGTCCTCAGTTTTTCTCATCCTTGCCAGCACCTGATATTATGAACTTTTTAATCTTTGCCAATTTGATAGATATAAAATAAATACCATAGTTATAACATAGGTCTAACATCATTTCCCATACTTACTGGTTGTTTTTTTTATTTCCTCTTCTTTGAATTACTGATTACATCTTTTCTTATTTTTTTTTCATTTTGGGTCCTGTATTTGTGACAGTCACTTGTAGAAGTTTCTTACTCTCTTGTTGGGTGGAGAGGAGACAGGGTCTTACTACGCAGTTCAGGCTGGCCTTGAACTAACTTTGTAACCCAGGCTGGCCTCAAACTCACAGCAATCCTCCCAGCTCAGCCTCCTGAGTGCTGAGACTACAGGCATGCGCCACCACGCCCAGCTAGAAGTTTCTTACTCTTCCCAGATTTCTTTGTTGGTTTTAGAAACGCAAAACATTTTCCAATCTATATTATGTCCCCTTTCTCTATAGTATTCTTAAGTGACAAGAAATTCTGCGTTTTATGTTGTCAAATTCATTGGATTTCCCTTTTAGTTTGTCTTTTGTGGGCCCTTTTTGAGATCCTTTCTATGCAAAGATTACGAAGATATTCTTCAGTAATTTTTCTACTAGCTTCATGGTTTTATATCTTACTTATAGAACTGTCATCCACTTGTTATTCTTAATGTATGTTAGGGATTGAACTTTAGTGCTCCACATTGAAATAGAAAGATATTTTTATTGTGTTTTTTTTTGGAGGGAGGTGCTGGGGATTGAACTCAGGGCCTTGTGCTTGCTAGGCAAGCACTCTTTCGCTGAGCTAAATCCCCAAATCTTCCACATTGAAATAATCTACTTTTTTCACTCTTGATTTGTGATATTACTTTAGTTATAACCAAAATATATATACGTGTGTGAATATATAAACACATATCCAACAAGCATATCACAAAACCATAAGCAAAAATGGGATGGAGAAATCAATGGATAAGAAATGGAAGGAAAAAATGGAAATGAAGCTTTTGTAAATAAGGAGGGAGGGGGTGAAGGGAGGAGAGGGGAATGGGAAAAAAAGAATCAACAAGATATATCATGTACAGGTACAAATCCCCTATGATGAATGTTATCACTATGTACACCTAAAATGTACCATTAAAATAAAATTAAAAAAAAAGAAATCAATGGAAAATGTATATTTGCCTCACACTGGGTGAATCTTTGCATATAGTTCTACACTTTAAAACATAATGGGGTACACTCTCTACTACATGGATCAGAGTTTACATATATGATTGATAGATAGATAGATAGGTATAGATATAGATCTCACATATACATGTATGTGCAAGATGAGATCCAGGAAACACTGATGGTATGATTCAGTTCAAGTTCAAAGACCTGATAACCAGAGGAGATAATAGTGGAACTCTCAGACTCAGATCAAAGGCCTAAGGGTCAGGGAAGCTGCTGGTATGAGTCTCAGAGTCTGCAGGCCCAAATTGGGGAGCTCTGATGTCCAGAGGCAGGTAGAGATGGGTTCCCTAGGTCAACAAGAGGGAGACTCTGCTTCCTCCACCCTTTCATTCCATTCAGGCCTTCAACAGATTGACTGCTGCACTCGGGTAAGGTGCAATCTTCCTCACTCTGTCATTGACTCCAGTGCCAATCTCATCTGGACATACATTCACAGACACACCCAGACTTAGCATTTTGTCAGAAATCTGTGCATCATTTAGCCTACTCCAGTTGACACAGAAAATTAGCCATCATACCCCCACCTATTACTCTTGGTACTGAAAATTATTCAGCTATTTTCCCATATAAATTGTGATTGTGTGCTCATCTTTCCAATATAATTTGAGATTGCGTCTTATTTTAGTTAGAGGTTGCTATTCTAAATGGGAGCTACTGATGTTTGTTGCAATGGTAGCCCGCATTCTGTTTGTTGCTCCTGTTCTCAAAAGGAAAATGCTTGGGGCTGGGGATTTAGCTTGGTGTTAGAGCAGTGGCCTAGCAAGTGCAAGGCCCTGAGTTCGATTCCCAGCACCCATAAGAAAAAAAATTAAAAAAGGAAAATTCTAATCTCTCTCTAAGGAACATGATACTTGCTGTATTTTTCCAGTGGAAAGACTTTTATAAAGAATTTCTTCTATCCTTATTTTTCTGAGAGCTTTATTCAACAACTTTTGAAAATTTTTTGTGTAATTGTCAGTGTTCAAGGACCTACAGATACAATAGTGAACAGAATTCAAAGCAGATAGTAGAAGAAATAATTGATAAATGATACAGTTAATATATTTCTAGACCAAAGCACTGGAGTAGCACAAATTCTGGGTCCCTCACTCAAGTCTAATTCCATTTTTAAAAAATCAAGATACTGAGAAAACCACTGGAGCAGCACCAGGAAAGGGAACATTGAACTTGTGCGTGTGGAGTAGTAGCTTGAGACAAGAGGCAGCTGGCACAGGGAAGATAAAAGAAAAAGACACCCATGCTGTCCTTGCTTCCCTTCCTCCTTAGCTTCTGCCCACGTCCCCTGCTCCTACACCTGCACCATTCAGACTTTGGATCCAGGTATTCTCGGAGCTTAAAGCAGAGCAAGACAAAAGCCCTGTGTTTTTTAGTCTCTGAGAGAAATATGAGAACTACCTAACCCCATGCAAGTTGCTTTTCAGTCTGATCACTCCAAACCTCCAGGGCTGATGAATTATAATCTGTGTTTGTCTTTCCCTTCACTTGCTTCCCCCAGAATGGAAAATGTGAAGATATGATCTAAGTGATTATTTAGTAGGCTGTAGTTTTCTGGGGTCTAGTCTCTTTATCTTAAGTATCTTTTTTTTCTCTCTCTCTCTCTCTTGCACTCTCTCTTGCTCTCTCATATACAGGAAGATGGTTGGAGCTGACCTTGGAGATAGTCTGGTCTTTCCTTATTTGCATTATGTAACAACATAGTTGGCACTTTCAGGGGAAAATGAACTAGCAGACACAGACAACAAGACAGTTAAGGGCCACAGCTCCCAGCTCCTTCAATGTATTGCAACAAAAATACCATTAGAAGGAGAAATATTAGAATAGACAAACCAAGATTTCAAAATTGAAAAACATGTTAAAATAAATAAAGGTATTACTAATGTAAAGCAAAAACATTAAAAAGAGACATGAAAAGAAAAGTCGGCAATTTCGAATAGGGTGTCCAAGGATGGCTTCACTAGCATTTCAATAAAGACAAAAAAAGCCATGTGAATATCCGGGATAAGAGCAAAGCAATCCAAGCTGGTGACAGTCAAGCGCTGAAGGGCCAGAGGAGAGGGAGACCAGTAGCCATGAGGCTCCAGAGGGCAGAGGGCAGACACGAGGGTCTTAGAAGCTATTCTGGGGAGTGGGGCAAGCCAGCGGAGTGTTCTGAACCAAGTGGCATAACCTAGCTTATGTTTTTATCAGGATTACTCTGTTATGAATTAAATAAAAAGAACAAAGTTGGTAACAGGAAGACCATCCAACAGATCATGCCAGGCAAAATTATGGCAACTAAGGCTGCTGTGGGAGCAGAGAAGTACTGAGAATAGTCAGCTTCCAGACGGGATGGAGGGAAAGAGTGACCACTTACTGAGCTAGGGAAGACAAGAAAGTGGATTTTGGACAGAACATCAGGAACTCAGTTTTATATCTGTTCACTTTGAGAATGCTTAAAAGACATCTAAACATAGATATTCATTAGGTACATGCCTATAGAAATTCCACAGTGTTGGAACTGATATGATAACAAAGAAATTTAAAAGTTCTTCAATGTAATAAAAGCATGGATAGGTTTTCTAATTTTGAACAATCATTTCACTATTGGGGTTAAAAAAAAAGTACTTGGTCATGACATAATAGTTTTAACACAAAGTAATATTTCTTTAGCTAGTACTTTAAATGGGATCTTAGTATCTATTTCTAGGAGTAATACTGACCTATAAACCTCTTTTCTTGCCTCTTCTTAACAAATAGTGGTAGCGAGGTCATAAAGGGAGTATGACAGTTTTTTCCCTCTTTTTCTGTATTTTAATTTAAGATAAATTCTATGCCATATAGGCTACAAAATGGATTTGAGGTTTTATTCTAAATGTGATGGGATGGCATTATACAGTTTTGACAAGAATGATGACAAAAATCCCACTAACCTGTTAAGGAGATTATTGGAGTATGTGATGGAGAATGAATTATAAGGGCCTACTCAGTAATACAGGTGAGTGTTGATGGTACCTTGGGCCAGAATGATAGTAGAGAAGACGGAAGAAAGTGGACAGATTCACAGTGTATTTTGGAGTCTCTGGTGGCTGTATGGGTGCACATGTGCTTTTATAAGAGGATGTAGCAACCATTGCAACTTCTTAAAAGTCAAATAATCATGTAAAAGGAGAACAAGAGCCACATGGGATACACGACATCTTTATCCCTACTCTAACCATAAATTAGATGTACTAATTATATTAAAATTGGTATTAACAAAAGCAGACTTAATCACAAATCTTCCAATAAGATGTTCTATGCTTACGAGGAGATAATTTAACGATCATTTTGCATTATTGCCAGGTACAAAACAATTTCACACACACAAAAAATTCCTACACTGATTTTTTTTAATTAAAAAATGGAGTGTTTTTGTCTGGTAAGAATATTGAGCTCCCAATACTGACCTTGTAGAAGATGGCAAAGAGCGTAATAATACCAACCATCAGAAATGGGAGCCCATTTGTGTCCTCTGGCCAGTGTCATCTATGGGATTTAAGACACAGGCTCTGGCTGGAATGAAGTTTCATGCAGAGGGAGGAAAGGTGCAGTAAGATCACCGTCTGCAGTGCGTCTTGGTTTCCCATGACTAGTGGACCCCTGCCCAGAGGGATGAACTGTGTGTCAGCCCTTGCCAGCTGCTGGTGAAGACCCCGCTTTCTCCCCAAGGGAGTAAGAGGTTCGCTAGCAGGTAGCTCATGATGCACACTCCTAAGCTCCACAAGGAAGTTGATTTTGTGCCCAGACAAAGGAAAGAATCGCGAAGCCAACAGCAGGGCCGGCCCCAGCCCAGGGCACTGATCGGCAACCCCAGGGAAGGGTACCTGATGGTGGACAGCAGATAACTCGACAATTTTTAAATACGGTCTCTATTTATTCTAACTTTTATCAAGTACTTTTTTTACACACATATCAGAGGGACGACTGGTGGAAATTATGAAACATTATTTAGAAAAATTATCCAAGAATGGATAAATTATAGGATAGATTTTGATTTTCTAATCCAACCTTCTCCAGCATGTGTTGCATTGATTGAGAAATATTATTGATTTGGGAAATAGTAAAAAAAAATTTTAAACTGATTTGTAGTACATCAAAAATAAATATATCACAGAGAGTCAAAGGTAGAAAACGTTCCCAAAAATCTCACTGGAAACATGTATCTGCAAAATCAAATGCTTTTCAGCGTTTTAAAATCAGCAGGTGGGTTGTGGAATTCCACCAACTGAAGTAATTTCAGTCTTTGGAGATGAAATTGCTTACATCTTTACCACCATAGTGCTTACCAGTAAGACATTTAAATCAAAGCAGCCAAAAATCTCTCAAACTGAAATCTGCCAAAAATCTTCTCTCAAACTGAAGAACTTATTGTCATTCATTTCCAGGAGACTGTTCAACTTTAGAAGTCAATACAGATCTATTATACCTTCCTTAATAGGCTCTATATGAGACAATCCACAAAACCCCTCAAAATGCAGAGAGGCAAACAAATATGTTATCAGTGACAGCATCCACAGAAATAGATTGAAAGGGTCAAAAGGAATTTCCTTCAGGCTTCTTTTAAGCACTGTACTTGTGTGAAAAACAAGTCTATGTATTTATGAAAAAAAAAAAAAAGAAATCTGATCCCCAAGTATGTAAAGCTAACATACTATGGTCTCTGAAAACATACTGAGAAAAACAGGACCCAGACTTCTAAAAGACAAAATATGTGACTCCAAATATATAAAAGCCACAATGGCAGAATTTGTAACCCAATTGGGTACTATAATCTAGTGTTTACCAGAACAATTTTGGGAGAAACCAAGTCACTTTGATGACATTTTAGTTTTCATTTACACTCTTGCCACATTTGAGACTATTTACGTTTCTTTCACTTTAATGTGCAAGGTCGTTTAGGGAAGGTGATCTAATATAATGTAAATATGTTGAATTCCAAAATCAGAAGATTCGAGTTTGAGCCCCATGGCTGACAACTTTCATATACTGAAACGGGAAGTCACTGAGCCTCAGTTTTCTCCTCTTTAAGTGGGTTTAGTCGCAATGGCTACTTCCCAAGTTTTCAACGAGATGCCTGAGAAATACATGTGCAAATTCTGGAACACTCTACAGATATTAATGACTCTTACTGCATATCCTTGTATCCCTCAGGGTGAAGCACAGTACTTTGAACATTAAAGCCACTCAATACTGCCTCTTGAATGGAACATACTCAACTGAGATAGTGAATTAATCTTACATGGTAAGAATTGAGAGGTTTGCTCTTCATAAGGCACGTTTCAGGGCAGAGGAAAGTCAAATTGTTAAGCAAGCTTCTTTTCCCTTTGGCTCACAGCATACCTAATGACCTCAAGCTGTCTCCCGGCACCCAGAGTTTATTACTTCCTTGATTGAATGCAAACTCCTCTGCTATCCTCAGATACTTCTCAAGTACCTTATTTTCCTAAAACTCAAAGCATCTATTGGCCAACTAGGTAAACTAAGCTTTGCAAAAGGGCAAGAGATAGATAGAGCCCTGATGACACCCTCTTCCTGTATTTTTCTCAACATTTTTCTTTTTGTATTGACCAACAGTTTCTCACAAATCCCAGGTTTCACTCTGATCCATATTAAAAGCCTATTTTACTAAGAATATTAAAAAGTATAGATATTTGGTTGCAATGTTTAATTAGTGTCACTGTAGCCCTGCAAGTTTCTGTAATTATCATGAAAACTTGAGGTCCCATCAGTAGAGTACTGGCAATCAGTTGACAGTCACTAACCTCCCAAATCAATAGTGATTCCAGGGAAACAGGCTAAAGGAGAGACACTTCCAGGGTTTCTTCTGCGGGCAGGTCTTCAAAGGTCTTGTGTCCAACAAGTTTTCAGAATTCTCTCACATACAATGAAACTCTATTACATTGTACTCCCCTCTCTCTGAATTCAAAGGGCTCTGTGTCAACTCAGTAAACCGATAACTAAGCACTCATCCCTAATAAGTAAGTGAGATTTACCTTGCAATTTAAAGCACTTAAAAGCTTCAGTAGATGTCTCATCATCATTAAAATACATAACAATGCTCATCTTAAATGTCTTTGACACAAAAATTCTTTAACACTGATACTGTCCTCTCCAGATAATAATATTGTAACAAAGTGCTACTATACCATTGCTTTGCACTTTGTAAATTAAAAGTAAAATGGTAAAGGAATTAAAACAGTTTCTTAAATACTTTTCAATACTTTGGGATCTAGTAAAATATCTAGTAAGTCCAAAATTTTACATTGGCCAATATAATGCCACTCCAGTTTTCCTTTCCTACGTCGATGTCTTCTCATATTTTTGACATTAATGGAAACCAAGTACATAGCTACAGTAAAATATACTTATGGTTTAAATCTGGACCTAGATTTTCAAGAAAGGCAATCACAAAAGAAATATCAAGGGAAGACAAAATATATTCAAATTACATTAGCTTCCCCTATTGAATTGAAACAAAAATTTCCTTGGAAAGTTAAACTCTGCTCGTTTGTTCCCTTTGGTTTGGTTTTGTTGATTTGATTTGCTTGTGGGATAGTGAAGATTTCTTATAGACTTAGGACAGAGTACAAGAATCTTTCATTTTTAAGCAGATTGGGTATATAGATCAACACACATTTGCATACAGCTATGTTAAAGAAACCTTACCTGAGCCTTCGCGTCCCAACTGCATTGTCACACTCTAGTCTAAACTGCCTTCACTTACATTAAAAACAGGGAAAAGAACATGTTCATAAACGGAAAAAGAAATAGTTTATAATTAAGAAAAGCTAAATGCTCTGACAGACAATACGCAAGGAATAAAAATGAAAAGAATTTCAGTCCTTCTTTTGCTTTCTTGGTCTCACACGTCTCTCCCTGATGAGCTGGTCTGACCACAGCTGGGCTTTACATTTCTGTAATTAGCACAGCAGAAGCCCTAGCGAGGGCACGGCTTTTCTTCTGCTATTGTTTGCACGTTGGAGGCTGGATTCTAAATGTCAGGATTCTAAATGCTCCTTCCTCTTACAAAGTGGCCCACTAGCTCCACAAAACCAGTTTGAAAACCTTCCAAAACTTGTTACACTGGACCCCGTGTACTACATCCGAGAGTTATTCTAGCAACAGGGACCACTAAGGGGTTTGTCCATTTTCTTGGGAAATGTAAGAGTGAAATTAATGAGTTTTTAGGTTGATTGTGGAAAGCTCTGATGTATGTGGCTGCACCCACCCTCCCTCTTGGTTTCATTGTTTTACATTTTATTGAAGGAGAGATGCTTTCTTACAATTAGCAGAGAAAGTTGAGGGTGTTGTGGTTTAGATCTAACATGGCCCTCAAAGTCTTGTGTGTTTGGAAGGTCACTGGATCATGGAGACACTTGGGGTAATGTGTTGTTAGAATGTGGGCCTCGCTGGAAAAGGTCTGCCACCGGGAGTGTGACCTGGAAGGGTACCTCTCTCTCCCCCACTTCTCCCTTCCCTCTCTGCTTCCTGGCCACCATGAGGTGAGCAGCTTTCCTCCCGCAGACCCTTCCACCATGCCTTTCCTGCCTCCAGCCAGCCAAGCAGGGACTGAAAACATTAGCCAAAATAAGCCTCTCCTCCTTTAAATGGTAGGTGTCATGGATTTATCCCAGTGACGAGAAAGTGACTAAAAAGGGGAGAGTGACTTTTTGGATGTTTCATTATGCCGTAAAGCTAATTTTCATTCTTACTTACTGATAGCTACATCTCTTAAGTCAGTAAACAAGCTAAGAATGAAGTTTGGATTCTCATTTTCCTGAGAGTTATGTAATATGTAGGCCCAGAAAAAAAAAAAACTAGACAATAATTTTATATCACTAAAACATTATTGGAGAGTCTAACACCTAAAAGTTTTATATAGTCCTAATTACTGTAGCATAGGGGTGGCTTTGCTACAGTAATAAACCCAGTGTTGTTTAGGTCATTTGCAAGTTCATGTAACATGGATGCCACACACTTTCATCTACTTCTGTTTTCTTAAATCACATCAAACCCTGAAGACCACAAAAAAAACAGAAGAGTTACCATTGTTCTGGGAACTGTGCAAGTTACCTTGGCCTATTAGCAAGCAACATGGTCTAAAATTCAGCCAAGGGAAGCTTTTCCCACTACCACAAACGACAGATTCATAACATGAAGGGAAAGAATTGGGGCAAGGGAGAGAAGGTAGGTGGAGGGCATCAGAAAGGTGAGGGGCACTTTTTCTCTCCCCTATTGTGTTATGTTTCCACCATAAAAATTGAGAACCTCTGCATTAGATAAAATTTCCTAACTCCCCCTCTCTTCTTCTTCTTATACAGGATGAATTTGTTGCCACCACCATCAGGACAGTTTTGATGAAAAGAAATAATCTATCAAATAGGAGCTATTCCACCCGTTAATGATGATTTCATCCTCACACATCAGTTGTCCCATTAAATGGCCAAGCACTTATCTGTACTGTCGTTTTTTGTTTTTAGAAAATAAAATACAGTCGACAGCTCAAGGAGAGGAAAAATAATTAGAAGCATAGTGCCCTGTAGTCACTTCAGTCTGCTCCATTCTTACTGTAATCTCTACTGATAACACTCACCGCCACCCCCATGAATGCTCATAATTTCTCTTTGAACAACACAGTATTTGGCCTACAGTAGAAAGAACATTGTGGACTATCACAATATAATTTGTATATTTTAACTCATTACATTTCCTTTCCCTGCTATAAAATGTGTGTGTGTGTGTGTGTGTGTGTGTGTGCGCACGCGCGTGCATGTGCATTCAAAGGTATATCTGTACCTATGCAAGCATAATACTCAACAGTACAGCTCGGTGCTGTCCATTTGAACTTTCTGTGATGTTCTATACTGCATGGTCCAATATGAGGCTACTGAATACTTGAAATGTGGTTAATGTGACTGAAAATTTTCATATTATATTAAAATATGTGACTAGTGGCTACTATATTGAACAGAACACATGTAGATGATCAATGTCTTTATTAGATGTAATATTCATACCTGTTGGCACAAATAAATGAATGTTTTGACTGTTCACAGACCAATCCCAAAATACAAACAATAGTAGTCTTGGCATGCGGCAATGGGTATAGTCTGTTTGGACAACTATAACAAATTACCCTAAACTAAGTGGCTTGCTGTGAAGGCTGAAAAGTCTAAAATCAAGTTGCCAGCAGATTCAGTGTCTGATGAGGACCTTTTTTCTGTTTCACAGATGAAGACTTTTCATTGTGCCGTAAGTAGTGGAAGAGGTTAAAAAGCTCCCTTAGGACTTCTTCATAAGGGTGGACAGATGGCGTAATCACTTCTTCAGGGGCCCCACCTCCTATTAGCATCACTTGGGGAGTGAAAATATCAACTTGAATTTTTGAGCACAGACTGTGGTATTCTGTCCCTAGGCCCCTAAAATCCATGTTCCTGCTACACACAAAATGCACCCATCACATCCAAATAGTCTCCAAAGTCTAGCTCATTCCATCATTAACTCAAAAGTTTAATATCAAGACTCATCTAAACATCATTTAAAACAGATAAGGGTCAAACTCAAGATACTATTTTTTTCTGAGGCGAACTTCTCTCTAGCCGCTAACTGTGGAACTAAACAAATTTTATACAATGGTAGGACAGATGTAAAATACATGTTCTTATCGCAAAAGGGAAAAATAAAAAGAAGAAGGAGGTAGCTGTTCCCAAAAAAGCCCAAAACCAAAGCCCATGATGTCACAGCAATGGATGCTGACACTGGTTTGGGGGGTTTTTTGGTTTTGTTTTGTTTTGTTTTGTTTTGGTACTGGGAAGCAAGCACTCTATCCACTGAGCTAAATTCCCAGCCCCTGACACTGATTTTGGATTCCCTGCCTAGAGATCTGTGGGGAAACCAATTTTACTTTTTTTATAAATTATGCAGTCTTTGCATTTTGGCTCAGCAGGACTAAATGGCCTAAAATGTGGCCTGTGATAGGAAGGACAGCATCGGTGGTCCTCGGCACTCGCAGGGTCATTCTGTCATTGTCCTGATGGACATCACCAGACTCATCCTTAGCTAACGGTCACTTGGTTGCACTTTTCTATACTTTCCAAAGCATGCTGTCTCATAATTTACAACATATATAGGCTGTGGATTTCTTAATATTTAAGTTCTGCTTCCCTTTTGATTAAAAATTTCTGTCTTTTAGTTGCTTCTCTCTTTTCTCATTTTATTATAAGTATGAAATAGAAGCCAAGCTCTACCTTTCACAGTTTTCTAAAAAGTTTCTTCAGCTAAATACTGTATTTCATAGCGCACACATTCTACCTTCCACAAAACACTAAGGCACAAATGCAATCCAACCGAGTCCTTTGTGGATGTATAACAGGGATTGTCTTACTTTCAGTGTCCAGTAACATGGTCCTCACTGCTGTCTGAGAACTCATCAGAAGACCCTCCACCATCCGTGTTTTTAACAACACTCTGTTCGAGACCACCTGGGTATTTTAATGAAGATGAAGACTTTCCCCACAGCTTCCTGTTTCTTCTGAGTACTTACAAGAATTATCCTCAGTGTTCTGTTCATGATAATGTAGGCTTTTTTTAGCATACACCTAAAAATTCTTCCAGCTTTACCCTGTTAGCCCGTTCCAAAGCCACTTTCACATTTTAGGTATTTGTTATAGCGACACCCTTCCATCACTATCAATTTTCCATTTCTTAGTCTGTTCAAGTTGCTATAACAACACATCATAGACTACATAGGCTATTTTTAAGAATATTTATTTCTCACAGTTCTGGAACTTGGGAAGTCCAAGGTCAAGGCACAGGCAGGTTTTACACGTGGCAAAAGATCACTTTCTCATGGACTGCACTTTCCTTCTGTGTCGTCACACAGCAGGAAAGGCAAGGCAGCTCTCCCGGCCCTCTTTACAAGAGCACTAGTCCACTCATGAGGGCTCTGCCACAATATAATCCCCTTCCAGCATCCCCACCTCAATACCATCACTGTGGGAGCAAGAATTTCAACATATGAATGAATTGGAGGGGGATGGAGCACAAACATTTAAGAACAAGGCATGCTGGGAATCCAAGGTGCTATTCTAAGGACTGTCATCCTGTTCCACTGGAATAGAAGAGCGTAGAGCAGTTGGTGTCATAGGGCTGTGTAGGTCAGGACTGGACACAGGCAAATCCACCTAGACTCCATTGACCAGAACTTGATCATATGTGTATGTATCACCAGCGAAAGTCACAAAACAGCAGTACATCCAGGAAGAAGGGAAAAGATGGCAACCAGCAAGTAGTCTGTGCTATACAAGAGATCTTATTTTTATTTCTAAATGTCTGTATTTTGTAAATTTTCTATAAGAGCAAATGTATCCCCCAAACCACAGAAAAACAAAGTAAGATTTTTTTAAAAAAAGAATAACAAATATCTTTTCATAAGAAGAGCATAATTATTACTTATGGCAGATGAGTACATACTTTTCAGGCCTTTCAATAGGATTACTCCTGGAACATAAATTTGTTTACAGAGATGTGAGGAATTAGAGCTGAAGAAGACATTAGACATCATCTTCTCATTTGTCAAATAAGGCAGTATTTTTCAACATTTTTTTCATTATTGTTTCCCTAAAGAACTTTTTTTTAAACATTTTATTCCTAATCATCACCTATGAAGTTTTAACAACACCACTATGCTATATATCTATTTTGCACTGAACGTATACCTTTGCTTTGGGGAGGGTGCTGGGGATCGAAGTCAGGGCCTTGCGCTGGTACCGTTCCTTTTAAACTAAAAGTATAAGACTTTTTTTTTCTCTTATCAGAAGAACCAACCTTCAGTCCCTTGGAGCACTAGCACAATGAGACAAAGAATCTCTGAATCCAGAGAAATTATTCATCTAATACCTCAACACTAATTAATTGATCAACTAGAAATGAAACTCAAATGTCACAGACATCAAATACAGTATCATTTCACTACAATCTATGCATTTCAGCACCTCGATTATCCACAATGTACGAAGGGAAACAAAAATATTCACAATATTTTGTATTATGTGATACAGATGCTGTTTGGAGGTATTTTTGTTTATTTGCTTCCTGGTTCATCTATTTTCTCTCTTTAGGTTTCTCTTTTCTCCCCTGTTTTGTAAATAACATAGGCAGAGTCAGACCTACATTTTTAATACCATCATTTGTAAAAATGTTGTGGAAGATGAGATGAAAATCATCAAAATGGAACTCATACCCTGTTGTCTACCTAACGACCTGGCAACTTCTTCAGGTCACAATGGTTCTTCACCCCTCAATATCAAAAAATGGTGAGTGTTAGAAACATGGTCCACTTATGCTTTCTCAGAACTTCTCAAACACTAACTCAAAAACTTTTTTGAAAGTCTGAATATTGTCATTGCAGCAAGGACCAGGATGGCTGAATTCTTTTTTTTTTTTTTTTTTAACCAAGAACATGTATTGGTACATTGTATACATAATGGTCACATTCATCATGGTTATTTTGTACCTGTACATGATGTATCTTGGTTTGCCCCCCTCTCCCCCACCCCTCCCTTCCATTCCCCCACCCTTCCCTGTTTACAGCAGGTTTATTTACATTTTTACATTTTTTCCCTTTCCCCTTTCTTTTCTTTTTCCCTTCCTGCTTTTCCCCCTTCTTTCTTTCTAGCTCTCCTCTCTTTTGAATATTATCTTTATTTTACATAATATCTACTGTACCTCTTTGTCCTTATTTACACTTACAGTTTCTCATATTAGAGAAACAATTCGATGTATACTCATGCGTGTCTGATTTATTTCACTTAAGAGTATGTTCTCAAGGTGCATTCATTTACCTACAAATGTCTCTAGTTTATCCTTTTTTATGGCAGAGTAGTACTTGGATAGCTGAATTTTCTAAGGAAGCAGCATTGTCATTTTTTTCAACCAAGCACTAATGCAAAAAAAAAAAAAAACACAACAGCACATCAACAGCACATCTCTCAAGCATTTATCTGAAAAAGCTCAGTGTTCAGAGCACACAACAAGGGTCAGATGTGTGCTACACTTGAAATGGATTTCCAAATCTATGGGAAGTAATTTTAATGCTAATTTAAATATTATATACAGGAAAGTTGATGGTACTACCTTACGCATTATGATATGATAATTTTTTAAATTTTATTTTAATGGTACGTTTTAGATGTACATAGTGATAACATTCATCATAGGGGATTTGTACCTGTACATGATATATCTTGTTGCTTCTTTTTTTCCCATTCCCCTCCCCTCACCCCCTCCTCCCTCCCTATCTACGAAAACTTTGTTTCCATTTTTTCCTTCCATTTCTTATTTCTCTTATCCTCTGTTCCGTTCCCCCTCCCTTGTTCCCTTTCCCATTTGGACATTTTCTTCCCCTTCCCAATATATGACATTTTAGTCTTTATTTACACTTTCGGTTTCTCACACCAGAGAAACAATGCAGTATTTAAACATGTGTGTCCGATTTATTTCACTTAAGAGCATGGTCTCAAGATGCATCCATTTACCTAGGAATATCTCAAGCTTATACGATATGATAATTTGACAAGAACAAAGTTGATGGTCCTGATGTTGCATCAAGTTGATAATAATGAGATTTTGATCAGATTTTATTATAAAATATTATAACTGCATTAGAGCCTGAGAAGAAATTGCCAAGTTACAGGATTATTTTAAAGTCTTTGAGGGCACTTTCAGAAATAAGCATAATCCAACTTTCCCTTTTCATAACTGCTCAATTGTATCTGGTAAAAAAGTTATGTTCTTTCCTTTTAGTGGGACAGGTAAAATTGTCACTTACAAAATCAAGCCATTAACTTTGTTTTTTAAAAAGATCATCTCTCAGAGTCCACAGTACTGCATTCGAGATCATTTTCTACTACCTCAACAATAAAAAAAAAAAAAGTCTGGCTAAAATTGCACTATCTGACCTTTGCATTAATATTCTTGACTCTTGTCTGTCAAGCTAATAAAGAGTTTGGGGAATCGTAAGGACTCATCTGGAAATGATAGAATTTCTGCCTTTGTCTTTCTTCCCTGGACACTAATGGCTTTTTGTCAGTCCTCTTCACTCAGTGTATGACACATGAAGCCATTTCATTTTAGTTGTCCATTAACTTCAAGCATTATGACAAGAACAAAGCAACCCCCTAAAGAAACTGAACTCAAACACTCATATTAAATTTCTCCAATTCCTCAGCTTATAAGGTGCTGTTTTCAATTGTCAATAATGTTCATAAGAGTAAGCGATATCCATTACTAATTAAAACAAGCTGTTTAAACAAACACAAAAGGTCACCAAGCCTGTAGATCAACATATTCATGCTATTGTTTGGTTTCCTGGTGCATTACCATCTGATGATTTATTTCTATCTAGTCACCTATTTTTCTAAGTAACAAATAATAGAGAACAAACAGACAGAAAGCAGCCTTCCACAATAGGTGCCAAGAGGCCCAGGGCTCCAGTGTGGCAGTGGATATCATTTCTTTAAAATCAGTAATGTGCTTTGTATTGCCGCAAATGAAAGCAAAGAAATTTTCATTTTTTTCCCTCAGTTTGTAGGGATCAAAAGCATAAACTAGAGGGAAAATGCAGTTTTTATTAGGAAAAGCGACACCTGTAGTTCGCTTCAAGATTTTTAAACAACCTTTTATCTATACGGATGTGCTATTAAGGCGCAGATAAAATGTAATACCTTGTCTGCCATGCTCTGCAATTGCTTGGGTGGGAGGGGCGTGCTGGGGATCGAACTCAGGGCCTTGCACTTGCTAGGCCAGCACTCTACCTGCTTGAGCTAAATCCCCAGCACCTGACAATGGCTTATTTTTAAAGTTTTCTTTATTTTTACCCCACTAGGTTTCCCCTAAAATATTTTGAAACTATTTGCTCAATCTTTGCTTGAGCTCTGACATTTGAAACTGACTTTTCTTTTAAAATTGTATTCCCCAACAGTGTATTAATCACATAGAGGATATAATCTCTGAATTAATATCAAACCAATTGAGTAAGCCAATATAAAAGTCAGATTTCTTAAGCTACTTAATATTAAGTTGTGTGATTCAGTTATTATAATCAATCAACGGAAGAATTATCAACAGAAGTGGAAGGTAGGAATAATTTACATTAGCAAAATCCAATGATAATTCCCAAACATCACTTTAGGCAACATTATCAGCATTCTCTTCCAAAGCTTTTATCTAAAATTCTTTTACATAACAGATTTTTAACTCTTTATTTATTTTTTCTGACCCAAGCTGCAGTCACTACATGAATTTTGAAGGCAGGAAGAGTGGAAAATACTCATGATTCATCTATTCCATCTCTGTCTGAGTGGTGAACTCCTCACATACATCATCTTATTTAATTCTCATGCCAGTTCTGTGAGGCTGGTAATATTATCCACAATTTGAAAATAAGGTTACGAAAGCTCAGAGAGTTTACATGACTTATATAAAGTTATCCAACTAGTGAGGAGTAGAGTCCAAGCCAAAACTCCACTTATATAATCAAGTCCAGCAGCCCTATGAATCGATTCTAAATTCAATGATACTTTTATTTTAGCCAGACAAAAGATGTACTGAGTTTGAAAGTTTTAAATGGTATTTAGTTGCAGTACATAATGGAGTTGCCTTATTCCATTTTGACCCTGCGATTGTATATATTGTGACTTTGCTTCTAACTTTACAACACTGTAGTTCTTTGGTACATGGAAGCACTCCATTAGTTACCATATGGCAAAAACAATACAGCTGTAGAGTAATGTTGACTTTGTCATTCAATAAAAAAAAAAATTCAGATGTTTGTGTGTTGAGAGTTATAACATTTAGACATTTGAAAATTGTGATTCTTTGTCATATTCTGAGATTCTGCAAACTTGTAACTGTCATTTAAACGCCATTCAGCCATATTCTCATTTCACTGTCTACAAAATTAAAGTAGGCACCTTTTTTGGTACTTACAATGCTGTGGGAAAACAAGCACCATACAGGAAGACTGTATAAGATAGTGCATTTGGAGTTAATTCTCCTACTTGCCCTGCTCTTCTAAATAGTTTCTAGTTAAAAAGCTATTGCATAAAATCAGCAAAATGAACATGTTTTGCCAAGTTCTGAACTCACTTATAAGTCACTATTTTAATTCAGCAAATTAAGTTTAAAACCTCACATCCCCAATCCTCCATTTTATACATCTTGAATGACCAAAAGTGCAAGAAAAATATTAAATGTTTCTATGCTTTTGTGAAAAATTTAAACTTCATAGATACTCAACACAAAAACCGAATGTGTTTTAATTGAGTAAATGGAAATACTGAGTTTCATGTCCTTTAATAATCTTAGTTTCTAAATTATAAAGGGAATGACCTTTAATTTTCAAAAAATTTCTGAAACCCAAAACATCATAAATAGAAGTTAAAATACTTTCAATAACAAGAAAATAAAAGGTTCACCCAGCTTCCTATCTCCATGAGGCTCCTTCATTGTATTTCCTTTTTTCTTCCTTCCCACTTAACAGGATATTAACATTTTCTCCAGAACCTTATTAGGAAAATCAGAGGAAGTGACATTTAAATCTATCAATTCCTGCTGTATCTTTTCTATTGTGATAAAACGTTTGGTGGAGAAAAAAGTTTTAACTGCTGAGTGAAGTGCACAGTCTGAAGACTTGCAAGATTGAGTTTCTTCAGGCAAATGAGAGGTAACTATAGACTGCCTTCTCCATAATATTAAGAAGAAATAACTCTAGTCTGACATAGAACATGTTTTGTGAATTGTACAGCTGTTCATTAAACCCTAAGAAAATAAAAGGACTCTACTATGTAACCACCTCTGAATGTCACTCTTTTAGAAGAACTTCATAAAGAACATAGGATTTAATAGAAGGCCTGAATTAAAGTCCCAGTCTCCTATTTATTATATGACCTCAGACTTTAGAAAGACCATTCAACATTTCCAGAACTCAGTTTCTCCATACATAAAGTTGAGACAATAATACATTAATGTATTATAAGGATAAAACAAGATAACACATTTAGAGCACCTAGCATAGTATATGGCAACCGAAAGGTATTCAATAAATGTCAAGGAGAATTCTGATAATGCGATACTTCTAATAAAGTGTGTAGTCAGTGAACATGGTCAAAAGATCTCATTCTTATCCATTTTATTTCCCACAAAAAAATGACTTAAATCAAAATGCCACCAAAGGATACAGCAGAATAGGGAAGACCAAAGGACAAGAACAGGATTCCGATAGGCTACAGTGAAAACTTCATTTCTACCACACACTCACGTGCACACATTCGTGGATTCACAATCAAGGCAAGTGGAGAATAGGGGGTCAGAATATTTGACCTTGTTTTTAATGAAAAATCAACGGGCTACTTTCACTTTGCAGCTCTTCAGTGGCAAGGATTACAAAGTTGACTGTCAGTTATCAATTTAACCGTACATATAGATATGTGAATCTGTACTAGACCTCCAAATCATAAAAATGTCACATGTTCACACATATTATGAAGAAAGTAATAAATGTGAACAATTCTTAAGATTTAGAGAATAGATTGAGAAATAGAGAACGAATTATTTAGTATAGGTAATTGAGTGGGGTTAAAGAAAAATAGTTTAAATATTACAATGAAAATGTTATTTTATAATAGAGGACAATGTGATGAGAAAAAGAAAGAAAATAGAGATATTATGTGCCTAATGATTTCAAGAAAGTAAAATCATATAGGTGTGCTCTGTAATGCCATTTTATTTCTGTAGCAATATGTAATATGCGGTTTTAATAGGGCACTGAACTTGAGCTCAACAAAAAGTACAGCTAATTTCTGTATTCTAGACATTAAAAGGTTCAATTAATGTGGAATTTTAGAGTGCTAATATTGTAAATATGATAATGAATTATATATACGTATAAAAGGCCTTAATAATCCTTGTAGTAAAATTTTCTCACCCTGCCTCTTATTCACAGTAGTTAAAGGGTCCAAAGGCCTTTTTAAAAAATCGTCCCTGTGCCCTTTAGTTCAAGCTGGCAGTGTGGTTATATCTATAAAATTCTCTTTAAAATTTTAGAAGTGTTCTATAAGTCTTATTAAATTTCACTCTATTAGACAAAAGCCACACTCACACATCTTGTTGTGACAAGTCTTTCACTTCCTGAAGCTTCTTGGGATGCTGCTGTAGAAAAGTACCCTGATAATTCCTAGATGCCCTATTGTTTAAGGGGAAGGTCTTTAAAAGAAAGATCCTCAAATCCTTAGAGGGACTTGGTTTGTTAAAGATATTCATTTAAATATGTCTGAAATTTTAACAAAGGGCTTCATAGGCGGGCTTCATCTTTATTTTATTTATTTATTTATTTATTTATTTATTTATTTATTTAGGTGCTGGGGATCGAACTCAGAGCCTCGTGCTTGTCAGGCAAGCGCTCTACCGCTGAGCTAAATCCCCAACCCCCAGGCTTCATCTTTAGACCATGGTTTTCTTGACAGTGCCTGGACATGATATTTTTCCAGAAACCTTTTCTTACTTTTAACATTGCTTGCCATCTGGAGAGCCTGGCAATGAGAAATAATTTCACTGGTTTGAACCCATCTCTTCACCAGTTCACCGAACTCCTTGGAACTTAACTTGCTTCTCTTGCATTTTTTACAAATGTGAGAAAAGTCCAGCTGACACTTTCAACAGTCTGCCTGGAGGTCCCCTTAGCTAGATCAACCAGCTTATTAAGTGTATTTTCCACTTTCAATATTACTGCAAGTGATATGTAACAATAATCCCCTTTTCTCCATCTTCCAGTAACATGTTTCTCACTTTCTTTAAGCCTTTGCAAATAGTTCCCTCAAGGATTTTCACTAACAATCTCTTCAAGGTCCCTCCAGCTTCCACTCACCTCCACTCAGCCCCTGGCAACTACCACACCTTAGATATTTTGTTTCGGTAATATCTTACTTCTGGTACCAAAATCTGTATCATTTACTACCACTGTCCAACAAAAGTCCACAAAACAGTGACTGACTCTCACTATCATTTATTATCTCTTATAATTCGTGTAGGTCTCAGCCAGGCAGTAATCATTTGCAGTCACTTACATGAGTTCAGTCCAGTGTTTCCTGAGGATTCCGTCTGCGGGAGGTCAATTTTTTTTTAAAGGAAGGACAGCTCAGGGAGTGGAACTGAGAGCCCGAAGGCCAAAGCAAATTATATTAGGCAGTGGATCCCAACATTAGTCAAGCTACATGTGCCTGTCGGGGCCTCAGGATGCTTTGGAGAAGGGACTCTTGTGCACCTCTTTCTCCCCAGTTCAGAATAGGAGAGTCTGTAGTAGCTGTCCCTGCCTAGGACGCTACAGTAAATTAGTCGGGTGGAGAGTCAGATAGCATATTTCTTTATCTCACAGGTTTAAAAAAAAAAAAAAAGAGGAGGAAGAAGAAGAAGACCTGCATTCAAAAAGAGTTGTGGAGTTTTATTCACTTCTGGACCTGATTTACATGACAAGATCCTGGATCTATAGCTTGAGCTGACATTGTAATAAATAAGTATTTTGAAGGCCCTAAAATACTTTCCACTTGTCAAGGATGTGAAATTTTTAGGGGCCAGAGAGAAGACTGTGGTTGCCAGCTTCCAAGATCTGTGCCTTCTAGTATACACATCCGTATTATCACCCTCCCACATTGAATTAAGGATGCCACTATGACCAAAGAATTCGACAGAAGTGATGGTGTGTGCCTCCCAAAGTCATAAATGCAACTCAGTTTCTGCCTCAGTCCCTCGGGTCTCTCATTCTGAAGGAAGCTTGTTACCATCACATGAGGACATTGAGGCAGCTCTGCAGAGAGGGCCACATCAGAGAAACTAAAGCTCACAGCCAACTGTCAGCACCAGGGAGTGAGCCACTTTGAAACTGGATCTCCTGCTTCAGTCAAGCCTTGAGATGACTGCAACCCTCGCCAACATCTAACCACAACTGCTTCAGAGATCCCAAGGGAGAATTCCTCATCCCACATTTCTAGCACACTGAGAACTTGAGCTATAATCGATGACTCTCATTGTTTGGAACAACTAAGCTTTCAGACAATTTGTTACACAGCACACTAACTTACAGAGAAACACAATTAAATATTAAATTTCAATTAAATATGGAAAATAAGTAATTATCAAAAGTAAAAATATAATAAAAGAAACATGAATAATATTTTATAACCAAGAAGGTACTCCAAGGAAAACAGAAAATATCTCAAGAGGAAAGATATTGCGACATGAGTGAAGAAATTTTATACATACTTTGTGATGAATTTTATTTCTATAATAAAATATACTATGGGATATTTATAAGACCTATAAATGTGACCACTCAAAAACAGGATGATAATTGAATAGCAGACATTAGAAAGTATATTTAATCCAGAATTTCATAGTCTAAACATTGTACATATTTTAATGCTATACATACTAACAAAGTGAACAGAATTAGTTCACTGATTTTGGAAGAAAGAAGAAAGGAAAATAAACTAGAAGTATCTAATAGCATATACTTCACAAAGACCATACTATATAATTGCATAATTTTAGAACGTAAGCAAAGTTAATTTTATTAATCATTTTAACAAGAATTTAAAACGCTGTCAGAATCTATTTTAAAAGAGCTGGTATTTACTATAAAACATGGCACCCAAAGTTTGTTTACTCTTATTTTGCCTGCAACAGGCAATATGTATTAACCTGTCCGACTTTACATATAAACTAATTGTAATTATTACAATCCATATAATTTAGCAGATTTTTTTAAAAAAATTACACCCAAGCAACACCTTTCCATATGGCCAATTAGTAGAGTCGTAAAATGCAGCAAATATATGATGCTGTATTGAACATCTGTGTTGGTTATCCTATGGGAATTTTTAATAAAGGACCAAGCAGCATATTGATGTTAATTCTACGTTACCGGGACTTTAAATAAAAAACTAAAATAAATAGCATCCATTAAACTGATCATACTGTTGTAACTCAAATTGTGTTTATTATGCTAATGGAACATGAAATTAAGAAAAAGACCTTTATGCCAGTGGAATTAATTAATGAGCTTTATGAAGGCATTGGGATGTAATTTATTTCTAGATAAGTAAGTCTAATTTGCAGTTCCACGGGTCTCTGCAATGCTGATTGTAATAGTTATTCCTGCAGATGTGCTGCTCACAGCATGTCTTTCCATTAGAACTGAACACCTCATTATATAAACTGTACCTAATTAAACATAATACAGCGGTGACTTGTTAAACTGGCCTTTTTAAGTCAGCAGCTGCCTAAGCTAATAATACTGTACACAAGATTTATATCATCTTCCCTAGAATACTGATATTAAAATATACTGCCCAAGGGATTGATAACTAATTTACCAGTATGTAACAGGTACATTTCTGATTCTGTGATAAGAGATTAAAGACCAGCAGCCCATAAAAATAAAATGAATTCAAGTCCATTTGGAACTCAAAACTACTCAGGAAAACTTTATTAGGACTACCTACATTTTAAAAAATCAGTAAAAGAAAGTGACAAAAAGAAAGTGAACACTAAAAGTTAAAAATATACACACATAAATGTGAAAGATCTGGAGGCCCTTTGGGTATTTTTCCACGTGCATACGAAATTATTTTCATACTTACCATGCTTCAGTTAAATGTGCCACTTTCGTCACTTCTGGATATGAAACACGGCATTTGCTGTTACAAATGAGTAGCAGGCTTATAATAGCAGATCTTGCTCTGCTTAAATTAGGGTTGGAACTAGCATCCTTAACAGACACTACACTACTTTCATTTTTTAAATTGTAAGCTAGTAATTGGGAAACATAATCATGAAACCTGGGCTTAGTGACTTAAAGTACAATTTATGAAGAAATATCCATTCTAAGTCGTGCCCTTCAACTCCACATTCATCTGGTTCTTCCCATTCATCCTTCAGCATTCACTGTGCGCCTCATACGCTCTGAAGGGTTGTCCTCAACCCACCCAGTCTGTCTTAGGCGACTCTTGTTACGTCTTCTAAACACTCAGTGCTTCTCCTGGACTAGTTCAAGTATGATGCTATAATGAAACCATCCAGAATGTGTCTGTCTCCTCACTTACACCCACCAATAGATTATAGGACAAGAAGCTATCTGTAATTTGTCAGTATAACCCAACTCTTAATGGGAACATCCTAGTGCTTAATAAATATTAGGTGACTGAATGAATTAAACCATCCTCAGCTTGTAACTTTGCTCTTAATCCTTTCTGCATGTAACTTCAATAACCTTTTAGGGCTATAAGTCATGTTTAGCAACATTTACCAGTGTAATTCATTGATGGGCACTATCAAAGTCCACTTAAATTGGAAGCTGAGTATTAACATCAAATTTACAGATTCCATACTTAACCGACCTTGGTAATTCCAGATTGTTTCCTTCTGGGCCAAAACATCCATATCCATTTAAAATGCATAATATAGTATTTAGGTCTCAAAAGCATCTCTGAGATAGAGAACATGGCTGCACTCATGCTCCAGAATATTCATCCTAAACAAGAGGCCCGCAGATATGTGAACTAACTGAAACAATGCAGGCCTGAACCAAGCGAATTCTGGCTCAGTCAGCAAGGGAGGATCTTCCCTTCACTTGTAGCGGGAAAGGAAAGCACAGTATACTGAACTCTTCTGAGCACTGACTGTGCTACGGGACAGAGACACAGCCTGAGCAGGCAGGAGATGTGAGTGCAGCCAAGTGAACATAGGTGGAAATGAAAATTTCCATCTTTCTTCTCCAGATTCAGACAACATTGAATTAAGAAACCATCTTCAAAGTTTCTTCCTCCCCTGTCTCAGTAGCATGATCAGGAAATGGACACAAGCAGAATTGGGACAAGAAGTTATCTTGCGTAACTCCCTCTGCCTAAGTGCAGAAAATCCCCCACATTTTCTATAACTCCAGGACAGAACTGCCACAACACTCCAGGAAAGAAGTGCGCACCTATCCTAATGATTAGTCTTGGCCCAGGAAAAGGTGACTGTGCATGTAAAAATCATAATTTCAGGAGACAAACCTCAGGTCTCAGCTCATGAGACAGCAAACCCTGGGCCAGGAGAAGCTCGGCAGGCTGGACAGACAGCATGAAACAGCGGCAGTTTGAATGTGCAAGCAAGGGCTCAGCCACATATGGCTGTGCGGTGGGAGAGCCTCTGAGTCTGGGGGTCCCCTACAGTGTCCAGTGGCAAGCTGGGCACCCACAGCCACAGACACACACATCCTGAGGGCCCATCCCTCCTCCAGTCTGCTCAGGAGTACTCAGAGTACAAACCAGCAGCATGCAGACATTGGCCAGCAACATCTTCAAAAGCAGAGTCTGGAAGTTTACAGAGCTTTGGCTCATGATCTGAACCTACCCACATCTACATGAGCGGCAAGTTCAGCAGACAGATTTTCTGCTGCTCTCGTTCCTTCGTACAGAAAAGATTAAGTCAGCAGAGGAGAGTCAGGCAGAGATGGACGAGAACTCTTGGCTTGAAAATAAAAGGATTTTCACACTCACACCTCCCCACCATTTAATCAGGCAGCATCCAGGAATTGAGTGCAGTGTATATGCCACCTCAAGGATGACTAGAAAAACTGGAATTTGTTGTTGTTTCTTTTGGCATGTGCCAGGAGCATATGTGTGCTAATTATTGCTTTTGCTTCTATAGTATCTTACCATGTCTCATTACATTCTTTCACACAAAGTGTTTTTTCATAGAGTTTACTAAATTTGTGTTTTTGTTCATTAACTGGATGCAGTCTTCCTATATCTTCTCTTAGTTTCCATTTATATTCCCTCGTCATCTCTTCCTTCTTTTCTTCCCCTCTCACACACTCTCAAATCTACATTCCTCACCTTCCTTTACTTGTATATGAATATTATCATTAAAACATATATTTTCCTTTCTTTTATTGGGTGTTTCAGGGGGACATATATGTATATGTAATTGTATGCAAATGTTAGTTTTTGCTTTTGCTTCTATAGCACCTTCCCTTGTTTTGTCAGGTGCTCCTCTACCAAGAAGTCTGGACTAGGATCTCAAAGTATAGGCTAATGGCATAAAAAAATCTATTCACTGAACTTATTGCAGAAAATTTCCCAAAACCAGAGGAATGAGATGGATACCTAGGTAAAGAAGGTATGGTATTAAGAACCCCAAATAGACATGACCAGAAAAGAACCTCCGCATGACACAACATAGTCAAAGTGCCAGAATCTCAGAACAAAACAAAAGTATTAAAAGCTGTTAAAATTGACAAGTTACTCATAAGGGTTTCTCAATAGAAAACTTAAAGGCAGAAAGCCTTCGAATTAAGACCTTTAAACCCTGAAGGAAAATAATTGCCAACCTGGATTACCATATTCTGCAAGTCTGTCTCTCAAAATTAAAGGAAATAAAGACCTTCTACAATAAGGATAAACTAAAGAAATCCATAACCACCAAGTCAGTCCTGCAGGAAATAAGAAAAGGAATCCTAAACAGAGATGATGAGGACATTAACTATGAGGCCAAGGGAAAGAATAAATCTCACTGAGAGAGTAGTTAAATGGATGAGAAACAAAAACTAATCAAACACTAAACAAATTAAATGACAGAAATTAGTGCTGTACAGACCTTTCCATAACAACAATGTAAATTGTCTTAACTTTCTAAGTAGAAGATGCAGACTGGGAGATTGGAATAAAAAACAAGACCTATTTATATGCTGCCCTCAAGAGACACACTCTATCTGCAAAGACATATGTAAACTAAAAGTGAAGAGATGCAAAATGATAGTCCAAGCAGCTGGAGCCCAAGTGCAAGCATGAGTAGGTATACTTGTATCTGACAAAGCTGACTTCAAGCTAAGTCTTTTCAGAAGAGATAAAAAGGTCACTACATATTGGTAAAAAGAACAGTTCACCAAGAAGATATAACAATTGTAAATATATATGCACTGAATGTGGGTACACCCAATTTTATAAAACAAATATTACTCGATATAAAAGGACAGGTAAATATCAATACAATCATAGTGGGGAACTTCAATAGCCCACACTCACAAATAGAGAGATGAGAAAACCAGATGAGAAAAATAAAAAAGAAGTATCAGTGTTAAAGTACACTATAGATTAAATGGGTATAATAGATAGCTATAGAATGCTACATCCAACAACAGAATACACATTTTTAAGGAGTACACACAACTTTCTCCAAAATAGACCACATTTTAGGCCATAAAGCAAGTATTTTGGCCATATCAACCAAAAGAAACAGAGAGAAGATCCAAATTAACATAATTAGAGATGATAGCCCCCACTGAAATTCAGAGGATTATTAGAAATTATTTTGAAAATCTATGCTCCAGTAAGTTGGAAAATCCTGAAGAAATAGATAAATTTCTAGATAAATATGTCCTATCAAAATTAAACCAACTCTCCATAAAAAATCTAATTAGATCAATAACAACCAATGAGATTGATTCAGTGATAAAAACTCTACTAATTCAGAAAAATCCCTAGATCCAGTGAATTTACTGCTGAACTTGACTAGAACTTTACTAACACCAATGCTCCTCAAGTCTCTCCCTGTAATCAAAAGGGAAGGAACGATTTCAAACTCATTCTATGAAACCGGAGGTACCCTGATATCAAAACATGGATGCAGGGGGAAAAATAAAAAACATACAGAACAATACCCTTATTGAACATAGATGTAATCTTCAATAAGATTCTTGCAAACAAAATTCAACTACTCTTCGAAACAATCATGCATTATGACCCAGTCATGTAGGGTGGTTCAACCTATGTAAATCAATAACTGTAACACACCATAAAAATAGAATCAAGGATAAAAACTGCTTGGTCATTTCATAGATGCACAACAGCTTAGACTAAAATTCAACATCCTTCCAGGAGAAAAACCCTGATGAAAATAGGAGTACAACGATTTTACCTCAAAATGATAACAGTCATATGCAACAAACCCACAGCCAATGTTACACTGAATGGGGAAAAACTGAAAGCATTTCCTCTAAAATAAACAGTGAGAAAATTGTGTCCATTTTCACCATTCCTGTAGTACTCTAAGCTTCAACCAGAGCAATCAGACAAGAAAAGAAATAAAAGGAATATAAATAAGAAAGAAAAAAGCCAGATTATCTTTATTAGCAGATGATATGATTCTTTACATAGAAAATCCAAAAACAACTCCCCTAGAAGACTTTTAGATCTGACAAACAAATTCAGCAAACTGGAAGATACAAAATCAACACACAAAAATCAATAGCATTCCTGTAATCCAATAATGAATCCACCAAGAAACAAACCAGGAAAATAATTCCAATCCACAGTAGCTTACAAAAATTAAATACCCAGGAATCAACTGAACACAGGTGAAAATCTCTATAATGAAGAGTATAGAACTCTAAAGAAAGAAACTGAAGAGGATATTAGAAAATTGAAATACATCCTCGGTCTTAGATGAAAAGTAGTAATAGCATGAAAAAGACAATATTACCAAAAGAAATTTATAGATTTAATGCATTCCTTATTAAAATATCAATGACATTCATCACAGAACTAGAAAACACAATCCTAAATTCATGTGGAATCAGAAAAGACACAGAATACCCAAAACAATCCTGAGCAAAAAGATCAAAGAGGAGACATCACAGTGCCAGACTTCAAGTAATACTACAAAGCTACAATAACCAAAACATGATAATAGCACAAAAAAAGCCATGTGGACTAAAGAATAGAGCAGAAAACACAGAAACAACACCATGCAACTATAGTCACCTGATTTTTCACAAAGGAGAAAAAATCATTCTACAGAAAAGATAGCCTCTTTATCAAATGGTGCTGAGAAAACTAGATACCCACTTGCAGAAAAATGAAACAAAAACCCCATCTCTTACCTTTACTAAAATCAAATCCAAATAGATCAAAGACCTAGACATAAAAACAGAAAGTTTGAAACTGGTAAGAGGTAACACAGGGAAACACTTGAAGCTCTAGGCAAAGACAAAGACTTCCTGAATAAAGCAGAAATAGCGCAGAAAATAATACCAAGAATCAACAAATGAGATTATGTCAAATTAAGAAGCTTCCACCCAGCAAAGGAAACAATTCTCAAAGAAAACAGACAACCTACAGAATGGGAGAAAATTTTTGCTAACATTTTTCTGATAGAGGATTAACAACTAGAATATATAAAGAACTCAAAAAATTAGCCCCTCAAAACAAAGGAACCAATCAAATATTGGGCAATAGACACTTCGTAAAAGAGTAAGTACAAATGGCCAATAAGTATATGACAAAAAGTTCAACACCTTTAGCCATTACAGGAATGCAGATCAAAACAACTTTTAGGTTCCATCTTACCTTAGTCAGATTGGTATCATCAACGCAAAAAGCAATAAATGCTAGCAAGGATGCTGGGGGGAAAGGAAGCCTCCTACATTAGTGGTAGGAATGTAACTAGTACAACCACTATAGAAATCAGTATGGAAATTCCTCAAAAAGCTAAAACTACAAATATCATTTGACCCAGCTATACCTGCCTTGGTTATATTTCTGAAAGAATTTAAAATGTCATACTACAGTGATATCTGCATACCCATGTTTACAGCAGTGCAACTCATAACAGTTCCGTTATGGAAGCAGCCTCCATACCCACCAACAGATGGATAGATAAATAAAATGTGGTATATAAACACACAATAAAATATTACTCAGCCATAAACAAGGATAAAATCAAGTCATTTTCAGGACTATGTGAACCCATCATGCTAAGCAAAATAAGCCATACTTGGAAAGTTAAGTATCACACATTTTCTCTTATATGAGATATTTAAAATAGAAATAAGTAAATGAGTAAGATGAAGGTGAGATAATAGGAAACTCAAGGGTGGACTCTTAGAGGTGAAAGGGATGGGAGAAGGGGGATAGGGAGGCGAGGGAGTGAAACTGATCAAGATCTGTTATTTGAATAAAATTCCCCAAACAACATCATCAGTCTGTATTACAAACATGCACCAATAAAAAACAATGGACCTTATTTTAGCATCTCAATATCATCTACTTGCAATTTTGCAACAGCAACTTTGAACACTTAAACACAGGCATAGTAAGCATGTATAGTTATAAATTGATATTTAATTGCAGTACAACCTCCATAATCCCTGGGAGTCCCCCTATCATCTGGGTTATCAAAGAGCCTCAAACCAAGGTTTCAAAAAAATACATAAGGGGCTGAGGATCATGGCCCATTTGGACTCACTAAAAAAAGATAAATCACAATCCATTTTGAAGAACGCTGAGGGGAGGAGGCGCTGTGGTTACTGACTTAGTTAAACATGAAATTGAATGTGAAAATACTCACGGTGAGATCCATCACAGACCAAATCCTTTAGAGGATAAAGACATGAAAGGGTAGAAAAGGAATAGAGTGAAAGATTAGGAAAACTTTTGGTCAATCCACAAGAAGTAGAGAAAGGAACCATTGAGCTTTCCTGTTACAATCTCAATCTTCAGAAGAAAAAAAATCTTTTTTTTTTTGAGGCAATCTAAGCAGACATCTGTTTTTTACAGCCAAAAGAATTAGATTTCATTGCATTATTAAATGAGAAACATATAAATTAGGATAACCTAGCTTCTGGAACAGCTAAACTTTAGTAACTGTTGTATTAAAAAGTAGTCTCAGCTGGATGTGGTAATCTTAGCACTCTGGGAGGCTGAGGCAAGATCACAAGTTCAAGCCCAGCTAGGGCAACTTAGTGACTTAGTAAGACCCTGTCTCAAAATAAAAAGAATTTTAAAAGGTCTGGGAATGCAGTTCAGTGCAAAAGACATGGATTCAATCTCCAGTATTGAATTTTTTAAAAAGAATAAATAAAATAAATAAAAAGCAATTTCACAGAAACCATTGCTTCCAGACCATTTGCAATGAATGTTTATTTCAATAAGAAAGAAAGATATTGATTACTCAAAGGAAAACTGAGCAAGAGCAAGAAAGAGATTTTTAAGTTCCATTTTTAATACAATTTTTATAATACATAAAGAATATCACAGCCAGACCTAGCAGGGTATTTGTGAAATGTAATGAATGTGAATCTTCATTGAACACAACTGATATTTAGAAAAAGTAAATTGATATTGCCAGGCACTAAATAATGCTATTGAATTTTAGATGCTCTTGCTATCAGTTCATTTTCTTCACTTTTTTCTATCACTATTGATTTGCTGTAAAGAAGAAGCAACAAGGCATAATGGAAGTAGTCAGAGATTTGCCTGAATCTTACTTTAATCCCTGTGTAATTTATAGCAAGCTTTTTGAAAATGTGTGAGTCTCAGTTTCTACATCTGGAACTAAGACAACATGTATTTTTCAACTGCTATGTAAATTAAAGGGACGATATGTGTTAAACTCCTATCATCTGGTAAACTATAGATCTTAGCTTTAAGGGGTGTGATTAGTTCACCTTTGAAATGAAACTTCAGAAGGGTGCTGTTATTTTGAAAATATGTCACACCCGATTCCGTAGACTCTAAGGCCCAGGGGTTGGACACCCCTGTGTTATACTAAGAAATATCTGAAAATAGAGGATGTGTTCTGGCTTGTATCTAGTTGCCCCCAAAGCCTCATGTGGTCATAGGTAGGGCTTTTTGGAGACGGCTGGATCTAGGGCATGTGATGCTGGGATGAAGCATGTGATGCTGGGATCGATTCACTGTGGAATGCTTAAATTAAGGCTGCCTCATCCTGGGTGTGAGCACTACTCACCCTAAGGTGGGTAGCCCGGATAGGATCAAGGGACAGAAAGAGTGTCTCTGCTTGTAACTGGTCACTTTTCACTTGCTGCCTTGCTGCCTTCTGCCTGCCATGTACTGTTTTTCCTCTGCAATGCCCCTCTGCCATGTCCCCATGCCTTGGAACCAGTCTACTGTGGACTAAAACTTCTACAAACTGTACGCCAAATAAACCTTTCCTCCTTTAACTTTGAGTGTCAGGTATTTTGCCTCAGCAATGAGAAAAGTAGCTAATAGAGGAAGGCTTTTTATTCATATACATTAACTATTAACTACATTTTATATATTATATGTGCCCCAAGGTAATTTCTCTTCACTCAGTGTGGCCCAGGTAAGTCTAGCCTGTGCATCCTGCAGCCAGTTTCAATACATCTGTCTTGAAGTGTGAAAATTGCCCTCTTTTCCAAGAAGGCTGATATCTCAAATTGTGCTCTTGAAATCTAACAACTCTTAGATTTAAGAACATAATTCCTCGAGTTTCGGGGTGATCTTAGGCACTAAACTAACAGTTTCAATAATTCACCCAATCTGTCTTTATCCATGATCCATCCATGGAATATGATCCCCTTATTCTTAAAGAAATTAGAATGTGGCAATTATAATCCAAATTTTCCCTGAGCCAATTCAAACTACCAATAACAGTGAGGTTACCAAAAGAGCAACAACCCAAATCTCACTGTCTCCCTTGAAGAATGCTGAAGCTCAGCCTGCCTTCAGTGCCCTCAAGGCGTTTTTAGGAATCTTGGGGATTATCTCAAATGTTCTCACAAATTCTGTGCCTTGTACCTGCGGCCTTCTTTGTCCTCCTCTTCCCACACCAAATACTGCTTCTGGTTTTCTACTGCTCAGGAAATCGGCACAAATTTCACCTGCCTTCAAGGGCAACATTTCCATGGCTCTCCTAGAAAACAAAGATTCCCTGCCTAGGATTCTGTCCCTGGTGTAACCAAAATTACACATGAAAAGACGTTTAAGTGTGTCTGTATTTTCTTCCGTTCTCACTACAGTGAAGACTTGCTACATTTTCATAGAAATCCAGAGACTGTTTCCCTCC
Organism: Hystrix cristata; assembly: GCA_004026905.1. Classification (NCBI taxonomy): domain Eukaryota; kingdom Metazoa; phylum Chordata; class Mammalia; order Rodentia; family Hystricidae; genus Hystrix; species Hystrix cristata. The sequence goes on along the minus strand of PVJO010003271.1, from coordinate 56,128 downwards.
ATGATTCAGTCATCTGGATCCCAAAGAGCACTTCTGCCTTAGAAACTTGGAGATTCCTCCTCTTTTAACTAAAAGGTAATTGTGTCAGTTCCTTCTAAATTAGCCCATTCTCCTTGGTCCACTCCACTTGTAACAAAAGCATCTTGTATATACACATCAAGTCATATAAATCAATTAATTGTAGGAGCCAGAGGCTCTACTAATGTATTAGATGAACCTGAACAAGGGAGAAAGTCAATGGTGATAAAACAAATGCCCAGGATATAATAAAACATAGAAAAATTCACACACTAGGAAAAATTCATCAAAATAAACAAGAAAATGTCTTGGTCTATTGGTCCCAGATATTCAGTTTCAAACAATTCCAGACCAAAAAACAATTACCCTGTTAATTGGCCCCTTTTGAGATTTGTCATACAGAGGTCATCGCAGGCTGACCAAATTAAATCAGAATGTCCATGCATATCTGTCAACTCACAGATACTAAAGTCCCTCTGCATCAGGAGCCAAGCTGTATTCCCAGGACCACCATAAATGGATTTGATTTTTTTTTAAATCCATGTATTTACCTATATCCAGAAGAATGTGCAATATCATATCACTCCGGAAGAAGATCCTAAATATGTGATTTTTCTAGAGTTAACATTCAGAGTCTCTGAGATAAATAATACTTTTTAACTAACCTTGGGAAATAAGAGCAAAAAATGGGATGTTGTAGGAACATGGAAACAAAAACACAGGATAGAAAATTCTGATCATATGATGGAATAGGAATTATAAGAAATCTGTCTCCAAGGTCCAACGCCCATTCATGATAAAAACCCTGCAGAAAATTGGAGTAGATGGTCTTTATCTCAATCTGATAAAAGCCATCCATGACAAACCAACAGCTAACATCATACTAAATTGTCAAAAACTAAAAGCTTTCACACTAAAATCCAGAACAAGACAAGAAAGTCCACTCTCACCACTCTTCTTCAATATAGTTCTGGAAACATTAGCCAGAGCAATTAGTCAAGAGAAAGAAATAAAAGGAATAAGGATAGGAAAAGAAGAAGTTAATTTCATTTCATCTCTTAGCACAGCAGAAGCTTCCTGTGCACCCGTGCCACACCCGTGCCACACTCAGTCCCAAGGCAAGCAGATGTTCACGTGCTCCAGAGGCAGTCTGCATATACCCTTTGAGAGCCGGATGGGCAAAACGCACTCTGTCCTCCAAATAAGGGGAATTTTTGATCTAACTGCAGATTCATACTTCTGATCACAGAAATGTAGACAGAAAGGCAGGTGGCCATTGTTTGACACTGCTAAACCACTGATTCTTGGAAAGGATTGATGAAATTTAAAAGATTTTAACTTTATGTATTTATTAAGAAGTAAAGAAAACTTATTAAGAAATAAAGAAGGAAAACTCAATCTACTAACATCAGAAATGAAAATGGGGACATTAATGATTACACAGAAATTAAAAGGATTATAAGAGAGTGCTATGAAAAATGATACACCAACAAGTCAGATAATCTACACGAAGAGGGCAAATTCCTAGAAACACAAAACGTATCAAAGCTAAATTGCAAAGAAATAAAAAAGTCAAAAAGTTCTATAACAAATAGAAAGATCGGGGCAACAATCAAAACTCTTTATCACTACCCCCAATTTTTAAAAAAGCTCCAGATATGATGACTTCACCATAGTGAATTCTACCAAACATTTAAAAAAGAACTAACACCAACACTTCCCAAAACTTGAAACCTCCTTGAACTAATAAATTGAAGAGAATGAAAAACTTCCTAACTTAATCTATTAAAGCAGAATTACCCTAATATCGACAAGACAGGCATAGAAAAATAGACCAATATCTCTCATAAACGTTGATATAAATATCCTCAACAAAATACTAGCAAACTGAATTCAGAAGTATATTAAAAGGATTACACATCATGATTAAGTGGGATTTATTCCTGGAATGCAAGGCTGGTTCGACACACACAAAAATGATCAGTACAACATATCACATTAACAGAATGAAAGGGAAAATGATACGATCTTCCCAACTGATGAAGAAAAGCACTTGACAAAATTCAGCAAACATTCATGATAAAAAGCACGCAACAGACAGATAATATTCAAAAGACACTGATTAGCAAAAGAAAAAAAAAAAAGACAAAGAACAAACCTGAAGGAGTCACACATTGTAATACTGAAACTTAGTGTAAATCTATAGAAACCAAAACAATGTGGTACCTCCACAAAGAAAACAATATGGATCGATACAATAGAATATATAATAATATAATATGGGGACATTAACAATATTCCATAAGGAATGGACTGTCTTTTCAACAAATAATCCCAGAAAAATTCAATATCCACATATAAAAGAATGAAATTTGACCCTTGGCCGACACCAAAAAATAACTCAAAAATAGATCAAAGACCTGAATGTAAGACCTATAAAATTTTTAGATTAAAATTTTAGATTAAAATATAAAAAGATATATCATGTGCAGGTACAAATCCCCTATGATTAATGTTATCATTATGTACATCTAAAATGTACCATTAAAATAAAATTTTTAAAAATGTAAAAAAATAAATAAAACAAGTAACAAAAAAATAAAATAAAATATAAGACAAATACTTCATAACATGGAATTTGATGATGATTTATTGGATATGACATGAAAGGCACAGGCAAAAACAACTGAAAAACTAGACTTCATGAAAATTAAAAAGTTTTATCCATCAAAATATACTATAAGCAATATAAAAAGGCAAGCCACAGAATAAGAAAAAATGAAAAATGTTTACAAATTATATAATCAATAAGGCTATATTTCCAATAATTTTTATATATCCAGAATATATAAAGAATTCCTGAAACTTAGTAACCACAACAACAACAAGAAAAACCTGATTCCAAATTGCCAAAGGATTGAATAAACATTTCTCTAAATAATGTATACAATAAGCACATGAAAGATGATCAATATCGTTAATAATTAGGTAAATGTAAGTCATAACTACAACAAGACACTACCTCATAAACATTAGGACAACAAGTACAAAAATAAAATAATAAGTGTTGGTAAGAATGTGGAAAAATTGGAACTCTTGCCTACTGTTGATGGGAATGTAAAATCGTACTGACATTGTGGAAAACAGAAATGCAGTCATTAAAATCTAAAAATGGAATTACCATATAATCCAACTATTCCACGTCTGGGTCTAAGAGTTTAAAGAAAAAGGAATCTGAAAGAAGTATTTGTATACCTACATTTATAGAAGCATGTTTCACAAACTAAATACATGGAAGCAAACCAAGTGTCCATTGATGCCTCAAATGATAAGCAATATGTGGTATATACCATCAATAAAATATTACCCTTAAGAATGAAGAAATTTCTCACACTTGCTCCAACAAGAATAAACCTGAGGATATTCGGCTAAGTGAAACCACTCACAAAAAGAAAAATACCGTATAATTCCATTTACATACAGTAGTACAGTACTCAAAATCAAAGAGACAGAAAGTAGAATGGTGGTTGCCAGGGGCTTAGGGAAAAGAATGAAGAGTCGTTTGATAAGTATAATGTTTCAGTTTTAAAAGATGAAAAGAGTTCTGAAGATGGATAGTGGCAGTGGTGTATGGGCTTCGGCAGCACATATACTAAAATTGGATAGTAGCAGTGGTGGTAGAATATCATAAATGTATTTAATACCAATCAACTCTACACTTAAGAATGGTTATAATTATAATTTTTTTCTATGTGTATTTCATATACTTGAAAGTAGAAGAAATAAATGAAAACACAATTAGCTGTAGATAGAGATTCTCATTTTGCAATTTGAAGGCAAATTATTGCTCTCTTGAGTCTGACCATTTCTCTTCAATTTCAATTCCACTGCCACCATTTTTGTCCAAGCCAGATTTATTTCCCATCTGAGCTACTATGACAACTTCCGCTCGGTGTCCTGTATCCTTTTCTGCAGTCCTATTTTCTCTTCACCTAGCTAACTCCTGTGTATTTGTCAAGATTCAGTGAAAAGTTTAAGCCTTAAAATACAAAAAAATGTCCCTGTTGGAACCACAAATCAAGGAATGCAGGCGGCCTCAACAAGCTAGAATGAGCAAGAGAACAGATTGTCTTGTGGAGACTCCAGACATCTTGACTTCAGCCCAGTAAGACCCACTTTGAATTTCTAAAAATCAGAATTTTAAGATAAAAAATGCATACTCCAGGAGGCTTGAAGTGTATGGTAATTTTTTACAGCCATAACTGAAAATTAATACATCCCTTTATTATAAACTGTCATAAGGCAAGTTTGAGTGAACTTGTTAAAATAGTAATTATACTAGTTATTTGGCTAATATCTCTCTCCATCATTATAGAGAGGGTTTTTCAGCCTACCCTGCTCAGACTTGGTGTAGCACACTACCTGGCACATAGAAGACTCTCTACAAATATTTATTGAATTAATATACTCACTGTATTGTTGCAAAGCATTCTGATTCTACACAACAGAAAATACTGCACTCCCAGTAATGCCCAATACAGCCAGGCAGCTGAGATTTGGAATGCTGATGAGGCCTCGTGTATTTTTAAATTATTATTAATCACTTTGTAAAGACAAATGTTTTTGTTTATAAATATCAAAAGGAACCAACAGTTAGTGAGAAATATTCAGAGTTGGAAAAGAAGATTCAGTATACATATAAGTCCCTGAAGTAGAAATCTAAAACATAGGACAGAACAAATAATAAAAACTACAATCTGAAAAAAAAAACCTTCTCTGGAAAAATTTGAAACTATATATTGAAAGAGTACATGGTGAATCTAAGATGTCAACTAAGAACAAATAAGCTAAGGCATATTTCTGTAATTATGGAGCACTTTAATCTTATCATTCTGTTTTCTTTAGTACCAGTATTCTCGATGTAGAAGAAAGTAAATACAAATGTAAGACGAAAAAAGGGTAGGTAAAGAATTTTTAATCAGAATTTGAATTAGAAGTATCAGTATAAACTCATGAGTTATTTAATCTTTGAAAGAACACACACATTTCCAAGATTTGTCCACTGAAAATGTCTAAAAATTGTGTGATCAATTGAAAATCAGTATGGAGACTCCTCAGAAAACTAAATCTAGAGGTTCCATTTGATCCAGCTATTCCTCTGCTTGGTATCTTCCCAGAAGAACTGAAAACCTCATACCATAGAGATACATGCACAACTATGTTCATAGCAACACAATTTGTCATAGCTAAGTCTTGGAAACAACCCAAACGCCCAACAACTATGGCTAAAGAAGATGTGGTTTTTCTACACAATGGAGTACTAATGTGCCATAAAAAAGGATAAACTAGAGTCATTTGTAGGTAAATGGATGTTCCTTGAGAACATACTCTTAAGTGAAATAAATCAGTCACTCATGAGTGCACATCAAATTGTTTCTCTGATATAAGAAACCATAAGTGTACATAAAGTCAAAGAGGCATAATAGATATTAGGTAAAAGAAAGATTCAAAAGAGAGGAGAACTAGAAGGGGAAAAGAAGGAAGGGAAAAGGGAAAGAAAAGGAAAAGGGAAAAATGGAAAAATGGAAACAAACCTGCTGTAAATAAGGAAAGGGGGAAGGAAGGGAGGGGTGGGGAAGGGGTGGGGTACCAAGATACATCATGTATAGGTACAAAATAACCATGATAAATGCGATCATTATGTATACAATGTACCAATCCATTTTCTTGGTAAAAAATAAAAATTAAAAAAAAGAAAAGAAAATCAGTGAGGATCAAAAAAGGCTAAACTATGGCCTCGACACATCATTTCCCTTTAAAATAAACCATAATTTTAAAAAAAATCTCCTTTCAGATCTGGGAAAACAAATATGCAAGATCGGCCTGAAATATCTGCATATACTAGTAGTATCGATTTATTAATGATTTTTTAAAATCCTTAAGAAAATAGAAAAGTAAGGTCAGATTCACATAGTTTGTAATACCCTTACGCACTGAGAGATGTTTTCCCCTATAACTCCTGGCGTGGTTAAGAGGCAGGGAAAGAATAATTTGTGATTGACTGACAATGTCAAAAACAGCTACAAATTTCCACTAACATTTGAAACCACATCTTGAAAACTATGAGAATGTGGGGCTTTACTTCTTTAATTGTGTCATGTCGTACATTCAGCTGAGAGTAGGGGTAAAATTAAGAAATCAGCTGCTTCGACTGAACTTCATATTACTTAATCAAAGCAGTAACAGGATTGACCCTTTTCTACATAATTATTAATCATTTCATATGCCTATTTGAAATTGTCGTAGCTATACAAGCATCAGCAGGTTGGGATTCTACTCAAAACTAAATTCCCAAAACACATACATGATCTCTAAACACACTCCATAAACAATTTAGACCCAATTGCTTTGAAGTGAAATAAAATTGATACTGCCCTGAAAATGTGTTAGAATTAATAAAGACAGAAAGTAAATAAGTGGCTGCCTGCATCAGGAAGGAGGGGAGGATGAAGAACGACTGCCAATAGGTCTATGATGAAAATGCCCTGAAACTGGATTGTGGTAGAGGTTGCACAGCTCTGTGAATATACTAAAAGCCGCTGAATTATACATTTAAAAGGGTGAATTTTATGTGAATTATATCTCAATAAAGCTGTTAGACACACACAAATATAGTGAGCATCCCTTTGCTCTCTCTCTCTCAACTCTCTCTTGCTCTTACCCACTTTTTCCTGTTTTTATTCCCTTGTCCCTTGTCCTAAAAGGTAATCAAATTAATTTTTTTAAAGCCTGTTAAATGTGCTTTCTCTAAATATCAGAGCAAGCATAGTTGTAAGAGGTTGCATCCTTTTATTTTACTTACTTCAAATTAAAGCTCTGGGAATTTGTCATGCAAATTTATGCAAAATAAGAATATGAGTATGTTACTATTTCAATTCAGAGACAAGAAAACAGTCACTTTAAAGAATTGAATAAATCTACCTCAGTGTTATTCTGGTCTTTCTGATTTCAAGAAATAGCAACTATTTCTGATTAAAGTGCATTTTCACTATTATATGTATTTCTAATAGACATTAATAGCACATTACACATATTAGATCCATTAAGTGAAACACACATCAGCAAATTTGTGTGCTTCATGCATCGAGTGGAGCGTACATGATAGCATACTTGATTAAAATACTGGGTAAAATGTTCCTATCCAAGAAGTCTCTAGTATAGATATCATTTTGTTTATGTATATATAAATTATATTAACTGCCTTGGTTTCTAAGTGTTTAAGTGTAATGCTACAGTGATTTTCAGCAACTTGTACCTCTACTACATTTCTCATGCTGCTGCAGATTAGATATGCCTTCAAAACATAAATGTAGCACCAGAATTTTATCTTATCTTTTCCTGACTGCTATCTATAAACCAAACACTTCAATAATGTTTTCTAAGTCCAACCAAAACTACTACACCTTTTTGCATTGGAAATTTTAAAGACAAAACAAAGGTTTAATTGAATTTCATCTGTGGGTTCTCCCTGATTATTTAAAAAGCATACCAAATTTTACTTATAGCAAGTGCTTAACGCATAACCATTTTATTTGCGTTTGTTGCAAGGCCAGAGATTTATTGAAACAATATCAAAAAAACATGTTTTAAACTTTAGTAAATACAGCATCTCATTTTATGAAGCAAAATACTCAAAATTTGTGCCAGTTTTCCTGTGGTTTGTAGAATCTGGTGTACAGTATGTTTGGTGAGGGAAGCCAAATCATTGGGATAGAAAATACAGTCCCAAACTAATACATCACATTACCACCTAGCGCTTATCAAACACGTAGGGACAGTAGGAAAATAGTGCTGAGAGTGTTTTATATTTTAAGGTAGCAAATACATAGGACCATTTTCTTAAAGTTACTATCTTTCTCTAAAGTAAATTAATTCTCATTCTAAAATGGCAGAAAAAGGAAACTTCTTGAAAATGACAAGGGAAATTACAAGAGAGGTCTTTTTGTCTGTCTGTGATAGTTTCTTTTTTCCTGAGCAGAGAAAAATGGAACATGTTCACACTGTCACTCATCACCCCTTTCAGCTATGTGACTTTAAAAAGCAAAATCTAGAACATCTAGTTAAGCATTAAACATGAACCTAAGACTATGCCATTCTTATACCCTGATTTCTCTGACGTCTTCTCATGCTGAGTCAATATGTGTTTTAAATTGTCTGACCCAGTTACAGACATTCTGATGGGCAGCAGTCAGAGATTGTAAGGTTCATTCATCCTTCCTCCCCTGTTTCCTAAGATTGTTCATGTTTCTTTCCTTTTAGTTCCCAAAAGTCACTTTTTTGGTAAAAGCCTACAAATTTCCTGTTAGTTCTCTATATTTTCAACTAAACTTGCACATTCAATCCACCAAATACCTTGTAACATTGAAGAACATGTTATGAAGTGGCTAAACATGTATCAAACCTATTTCTAATGTGAGTTGTCATTTCACAACGATCATATAATTAAACTCAAAGCATAATCTAATTATCACACTAGTTTTATAAATTCTTATGATCTAAACTTCGGCTGTGAATCATCGCTTAGCAAGACATTGATTTAAAAAGAGACTGCATGTGACAAAATGTGTATTGAAGTATAAAATAGTCACTGTTTTGCATTACCAGAAATATCTCTGCACCATATCAGCAAAACGTGCTAGAAAGCACTTCCCACAAGGGCAGGATCTTCGCCCCATTCAGCACCCAACCCCAGCACCTGCAACAGAGAATGCGGTATCAAGGGCTCCTGTCATGTGCACTTAATGACTTCCTGTTGAATTAATAAACAAACAAAATTCATGATGACTGATAACTGCATTGATAGTTCTTCACGTAAATGCCTGAAATCTGAATACATGTAGAGGTAGCATAGGATGGTTGTGAGTTTAAAAAAAAAAAAGTTTAAATACTCAGTGATAGTAAAAATGCACAAAAATGAAAGAAGAGCTATCACCTACAGCTGGTGAAAATATAAATTCATGCATTTCTAGAAAACAGTTTAAAATATACATTATAAGTTGTCTAGCCAATTATTAATTCAAAAGAAAAATACAAAATAAATTTTTAAAACTTCCTTCAACTCCCTTATTCTCACTCCATGTATATAATACCATCTATACTGCAGGCTGTAACATAGTGCCTTGCACATAGATGTTATCAGTAAATGATACATGATAATAACTACATCCACTTAATACACAAAGGTATCTGGAGAGGAAAGTGTAAAATGTATTTTGGGAGCTAGGGATGTAGCTCAGAGGTAGAACACTTGCCCAATACGCCCAAGTTCCTGAGTCTGACCCTTAGTATCACACATAAAATAATAATAATGTATATAATTATATAATTTTGAAAATTTTCCCTTTACCTTTATCCCCACCAAAAAAATTTCATTGCCTATTGCATGGGTCAGCTCAAACACTATTGATTACATGCAGAAGAAGCCTATACAATTATAGGCAAAGAAATCACTAATGTAGTTCACTGGTGTATTTTTGAGCATATTGCTCAAATGCTTAAAATATGATTTTAAAAAACTATCTAAAACATTTTATAACTGGCCAGCTTTTATGACGATTTAAAACTTTCCATATGGCCAACAGCTGACAGTATTATGCCAGCTTTAATGTTCCTTTCCTTTTTTATATATAAATATGCATTTTCAAAAACAGATTTAAATTATTGAGAAAGAAAACAGAACTTTTATACAGTTTGTGTTGACATAGGGTTTTTAGTACTTAACCTAGACCTTTACGGTACATCTTTTATATCATTTTTCTCCATGGCACACATGAAGTTTTAACACTTGAGAGTCTTGAAGAAGTGGGTTTAAAGTCTCCCTCTTGATTTTTCTATAATGTGTGCTAATTGCCCAGTTCAATGTGGGCTTTTAACCATCGAGGAGACCCAGACTTAGTCGGCAAAGCAGCATTTTAAGTCCTAAGCCTTGTACTTCCAAGGTTCCTTTTTCAACGTGGGGATAAACATGATTTTGTATCACAGAGATATTAAGAGGATGAAATAAGTCAGAGACAAGCATGCACTTTATTAATGGTAAAAGTATGTTCATGACCTCCTGGCCCCAGTTCTTTCTGAAATTGGGGTTCCATATTCACATGGGCTTGTGAAACTATTCCCATGTTGGAGAATTGCATGCACATTAACAAACTAAATCTGAGATTCTCCAGACTGGAAAAGAAGTTGGTGGAGAGGGGTAAAAATATCCAAGAATCACTTGGAGAACATTATCGGAATAAACGTGCAAACTCATTCCTTCCATTCACTGCACCCAACAAAAAGATTGCGATTTACCCCTGCAATGAGAATCTGCTGTTGGGGTGAGAAAAATACCTGGCTGGTTTTGGGGGGTTTTTGTTTGTTTGTTTGTTTTTAGAAATACCTTAGGGTTTCTGTTATATGATCATGTTATGAATAGTAAGATGATCATTTCTACATTCATGTATGGTCATAATTTTAATCCCATTATTTCACATAATGTTTTGAGGACTATCTACTGAGATCCCACAAAACTGGTGCTCTTCACAGCAGACCTTTGGAAACACTCGACAATGTAAGTTATATCATTACATTACTGTTCACCACACTAGCTTGAGAAAAACCACACCCCAAAACACAACCTCTATACAGCACTCTGAAAGGTCTATGTGAGTCTTCAAAGGTTGCTAGATAAAATTTATTCTGAAACTAGCAGTATGGAATCAAATTCTCAAGAAAAGAAAAATACAAGAATATATCTATGACTTTAGGATAGAAAATCTTTCTTAAACGAGATACATATACACACTGAAACATAAGACCATATTAAAAAGTACTCTTACACAACTGGGAGTTCTGTTCTTCACAACTGCATTGTCAAAAAGAACTTAAATCCTCATCCCTCTATTCTATTCATTCTTTCTTTTATTCATTCATTCGCCAAGTATTTATTGCATACCTACTGTGTAACAGCTTGAGGGGTGATTTATTTTAGAGACTTATGTTGTGGTTATAATTTTTTCACATCGATTTGCCTGCACCAATTATATTCATTAGTAGGAATTTACAGTCACAACTGCTGGGCCCAGTTTGAATTCGTGATCCTTTCTCATTGTTCTTCTTGTACCCACTTCTTTCTTCTTTACAACGTTACAGCTTCTAGAATGAAATGTGACCAACTGTCACTCTCTGACCTGGCAAGACATATATATTCCCCGAATGACAGATTGAGCAAGTCTGTGCATAGGTGAGTAATTGCAATTCCTTGTACATATTAGGAGTTGTTTAATAATTTTACATGATTTGTAATTTTTTTTTGGTTTTGTCTGACTTTTGATTTTATTTAATCAAAATAAAAGCATTTATGTCGCATTTCACAGGATTAACTGAGATGATGATGATGATGATGGTGATGACAAAGTGATTCAGAAACTTGCCACTTATTTATAATTTCCCACTTATAAAGTCCCCAAAGGATGTTCTGTATGTGCTTCTGAAATCTCAGGCGAGTTAAAGCAAACCTCTCATTGAGGCCACCTCCTATGTGTGTGTCTTGGTATGGATTTGTTTGGGTTTATTACAATTGGCATTAGCTCAGTTTCTTGAACATATTTTTCTCTTATAGGTTTTTGTAGATTTGTGGTTTCTGCAGAATTGTCTCATGCTAAACTTGAGAAATTTTCAGCCATTACTTTGAATTATTTTCCAATCCTACATATTTCTTCTGCTCATTCTGGGATATGAGTGATATGATTATCAGAACTTTTTTAGTTGCATTGCCCCCCAAGGCTCTGTTCATTATTTTTAAATCCCTTTTCTCTCTGCTGCGTAGATTAGATTATTTCTAATGTTCTGTTCTCAAATTCACTGATTTGTTTGTCCTCTCCATTGCATTGGTAAACCTATCTAATGAGCTTTGAATTTGGGATATTGTATTTTTCAGTTCTTTTTTTAAAATATTTCCTGTTTCTTTGCTGATACTTTCCATTTTTTCATTTACTTCGAGTGTGTTCATAATTGCAGACTGAAGCATTTTTATAACAATTGCTTTAAGGTCCTTGTCAGATAATTCCAACCTCTGTGCCACGTCGATTGTTTTCTGTTGTCTCTTACCATTCAAGCTGAGTTCTTCCTGGTTCTTGGTATGCCAAGATTTCTTATTGTATTCTGGGAATTAGGGGTATTTTATTACCAGACTTGGGAGCTTGTTTAAACACTGTTTGGCAAGTCTCCTCTGACCCAGCACTGCAGGGGAAGTGGTGCTGCCTCACTTCTTCCGGGTCCCCACTAGATCTCCTTCACTCTTGAGAATGGTTCTTGGCCTTGGAGGGAGGGGGAGTCTTCGATTCCTACTTGGCCAACACAACCCAGATGGCAAATGGCGAGCCACCTCGTTACCTCCAGATGAGGGGGGAAATTCGGGCTTCCTGTTTGGACTTGGCTGACTTGGTGCGGCAGTTGTAGGAACACCAGTTTTTTTGATGTTTGAATAGAGTGAGGGGTTAAATTTTTTTTTTTTTTTAATTTCCTGCTTTGCTAGGATGCCCCTTTCCTGGTCCTTTGACTAAACAGACCAGACTTTTCATGGGGCTGTTTGCAACTTTGGCATTTCCAGGTACTTGGGATACATACAGTCAAAGTAAGAACCAGGGAACTCACTGACATGTTGTGCCTCAGGCCCCAAGACCTCTAATTCAGCTGCCTCTTCCTCTGCATCCTTCACAGTTTTCTTAAGATTAGTTTACATGTAACGTTCAGAGTTTTTAACAGCATTTTGCAGGAGGGATGGGGAAAAGCGTGTATCCTACCCTTTCCAGAACCAGAAGTGAATATATTTCATTTGACTTCTCTCTTCGTCGTATATATATTATTTCTCCAAAGATTTTTGTGGCCTCATGTTGTGTTTTCATCCATTTGGAAGCTCACTTAGAAATGTTTTTCATATCTACTATGTTTCTGCATATTTCTCTGAGAAATTTTTATTTCACCTTTAAAATTTTCTAAATCTGCAATGCACATTCCATCGCTTTTGCTGCAAATCTGTGTTTCTTGGAAGGTATAACATCCGCAGCCGCAAAACCCAATGTGAACGAAAGAACAAAAGGTAGTATATGATCCCTCCACACGGGCAAAGCACGAGATACTCCTCCTCACACCCTCACACCCTTCACAGACTTTTTTCCAAATGCACACGACCAGAGTCTGATTATTCTCTTAATTTCAGCCTCACCTGAACAGATGTTCCTAGTTGATTTTCTTCTACTTGTGCGCTGATAGTCTCATTTATTCTGATTATCATTTTGTGTTTTTATTGAGCATGATCTTCTATTTGCTCATTTTCATTCCCCATTCCTGTTTGAGCACCTCCATCATCTTTCACACAGTTTGCTTTTCATGTCTGAAAAAGCCAATAATACCCACAAATCTGCTGTGGTTCAGATGCTCACGACAAAAGTCTTTTCCTTTTCAGTCCATCTCCTGAAGATATTTTCCTGGCAGGCAATAAAACAATTTTAGAGAAATAATGTCTCATTTACTTCACTCTATTTAATTTGCTTTTTAAATTTTTTCTTGTCTTGGAAATTTGTATGAGAGGAAAACATTGTTTTTAGCCTGTCTCATGAACTAAACATAACCTTCGACAACATTTCAGGGATACGATGCTCATTTGGAAATTTTACTAAAAATGGAAAATCTGTTTGACGTGGCATGCTATTCTAACCATTGTTATTTTCACATCTGCAATATTTTGAAACAAAGGATTGCAAAATTCCTGTAATCTTGTCCCTTTTATTTTCTCCTTCTTTTTTTTTAATTACCAAAGGGGTTTCTGGAAACTTAGTAGTTAGGTAATATAAACTCACACAAGTAAATTAATACTTAAGGTGGTTTAAAGTTTCTGCACCACTACTCCTTTTATTTTTCTCCAGTCATCTAACAAAGGGTAAAATGACAAACAAACATAGAAATATTAGGCCTGCCACATTGTTTTTTCCTATTCTTGGCATGAGTAGAATTGCTATTGAAACCCTCTTGGCTCTTATGATGTCATTATAGAAATGGCCTCTCACAAATCCTTCCCATTTGTCTCCTTCACTGGCTGCTCTGTAGTTGAAACAATCCCTTTCAAAATAATTTACAAATTGTTTTCTATGACACCAGTGACATTTATTACAGGCATCAAGTTCAGCAAAAGATACCCAATTATTTCTGTTTAATTCATTTATTGAATGCTAAACACTAGGGCAAGAATTTAGAGGTCATATCATTTAGTATTTCACAGCAAGAAGAGCTCTCTTCCCAGTCAGATGAGCTAACTTGGAAGGCGCTAGGCAACAAGAAATCTGCCAGAGGAGAAAGAATGGTAGCATTGAACAGAGAAGTTCAAGAAAGAGTCCAGAGAGTAACTGCAGTACATAGAACTGATTTGATTTGCTATTATTTTTCCTTTTAATTTTTAGAAAGTAGATATTTTCCATTATTTCTCTAAAATGTCTTTTCTTGTTTTTGTTTCAAAATGTTTTGTGACATGAATAAAGTTGATTCTCTGCTTAAGTATGACTCTTCAACATTAATTATTATCTAACCAGTATACTGTTACACACACAATAGGATTATATTTGAAATGTAAATAGAAACCATGTCAAATGTTCCTCTCTGTAGTGCACATCGTAAAGTTTTAATGCATTGCAAGTATATCCCAAAATCATTTCTCCCCAGTGAAATTACATTTGAAGAATTCACTATAGTAGAATATGGTGTTTGAAGGACTGACTGCACATTGGTCCACAGGACAACAAGATTCCTTTTTATCTGTCTTTGTCTCTGCACATTTGAGGGTATATTCAAAACCAAAGGGATCTATCTCTGCTTTAGTTTCCTTGTCTGTGGCCAGTGAAAGAAAGCAAAAATTACTGGATAGAACTGGAACATCACTCTCTTACCAGCTTCCAATCTTATAATGCTTACAGCTCTTGCTGTATAATAGGTCATACGGGTGTTACTGCTACAGTGATGCTCAACCTTGGAGAAGGAATTATCCCAAGATTTGTATTAACTGACATCTTAGTAACTAATTTTTTTAAGTGAATTACTTTTAATTCACATTTCAACATTGATTGCTAATATATTATGAGTGTTACGGGTTTACTAAAAACATTATGTGAGCAAAATGGAACACTTCACTAGTCATCACCAATCAGAAATGATTCTCCAGCTGATGACCAGGAAACGGCTGTACCCTAAAATCTTAAGAAATGCGGGAAGTAGATGCCATTTGGAATTAGACGAAAGATTAGTAATGAGCAAGGACTTTTGCCAAAGTCAGTTGAAGCCCTTCACACAAGCGGCAGCCTGACCCAGTCGCGAAGATGACCACATCATCCAGAAAGCTGGCCTTTGGTTGTTAGTGAGCCTTCCTCACTGTCCCAGTCTCACACTGTCTCCTACTCTCTAGAGTCGTCCTTTATTGCAGGATGGTAAAGTAGGAATTATTCATTCTGAGATGCTTAATGCATTCATGTTTAATTCTTCACATGCTTTTCAAACACTTTTATGTTAATAGCACCTTGAGGTCTTTGAAGTTTATTTTTGCCCGTTTTCTTGTCTCCTGGAACACATATTCTCTTTTCTTCATTTATCTGCCTTTATTTTTCCCACCATATCTATCTGTATCTTGCAAAGAAAAGGGACTTGACTGCTTTCCCTCGCAGCACTCTTTCCCTAGAGTCAGAACCAACAAATTGCAACCATTGACGGGCCCTGGTGAGCTCGTACGCTTCTGTACATCACCGCTAGAAACAGTAAGAGACGACAAGCAACTGCAGATTGAGCATCCAGGGTGGATATATGGTGCTAACATCCACCACTTGGCAAGCTGCGTTCAGGGAGGCTTACTTAGCTCTCATTCCAGGATTATTATAAAAATAAATCTTTTAACATTTGTTTGGGATTAAAAGTGAGGGAATCTAGACTCACATTTTAAAATGCACATCCTGATGAATAATAAATACACTTAGTAAATATACATTAAGGGAGAATTATATTTTCTGCAGCTTGTTGTGTTTCACTGAAGGCATTCTGCACATAACAATGAATTACAGAATCCAAAATCGGACTGAGACTGCAATGGTAAGAGTGCAGCTTGTGCTTCCCCTAGCAATGAAAGAGGGCTAAAATGAGAGGAGACCAAGAAGAAGGGAGGTCCGGATGAAAGGGAAGAAGGTGGCTGGCAAGACTTTGGGGGCAACCAATGAGAGGCTGGAAAGACCTCTGGGCTCAGAGCAAGCAGGGTGACTCTGGTCCTGGCTCTCCTCCGCCTCTCAATTTCCTCTGCTGCCAAGGACAATTAATAAGACCACATGGGCACAAAACTGCATGCACACTCTCTAACTGACACCATGAAAGAGAGGCAGAAATCTTGCAATTTCAAAATCAAGAGGACATTTAGAAAATGATTCTATCAGGTTAGCCATGAGCAAATCTATGAAGTTAACTTCACCTCCTTGGTGCCCACTCCTCTTTTCTGTTCATTTCCACCAGTCCTTCCCTTGCAAACCCCAGCAGCGGTCAGAAGCGTGTGAGGCCCACCTTTCTTCCACTCGGTCTTCCTCTTTTCCACATGCACCGCCCCCTGCCCCGCACCCAGCCTCCTGTGTCAGATCCATGCTGTCACATCCAAACCCCAATCTCTGTTGAAACAAGCCTGTTGAACACAGACACAGGAGTTGGAGAATCTAGGTTCAAACACTAGTTCCTCTTGTTGCCAACTTCTTATAACACTTGGCAAATAACCCCTCCTCATTGCTCACCTGTAGACAGTAACAGTGCTGTCCTTGTGGCACTGTTGTGAGGGTAAATGAGATAATAAGGATACAGCCTCTAGCAGAGTGTCTGACACACAAATGAGCATCCAGTAAGTGCTGGGTATTATTCACGTTCAGATATCAATAATGAATATCAGTTTAATGTTGCCCCTCCAAAGGAACTTGTGATTTTTTCAGCAGCCTTAACTTAAAGGACAGTACAGTTGTGTGGTTTTTCAATGCCATGACAATGCCATGCTGAGAGAGGTTCTTCAAGGCAGGGGCACAGTGTGTCTTGGGACAGGACTCTTCAACCTTCGGTACAAGCTAGCCCATCACACTGGACCAGCCCTGACCACTTGACTTGCCATGGCCTCTATGATGACTCCACAATTCCCCGCCCTCATTCCCTAACAATAGAAAAGGCAGAGGCCTGACCAGAAGACTGAAAGGGAATACTGGGATGTTGTTTACTCTGGGGCCTTGTCAAATGATCTGCTCTTTGTCCAGAACTGGGTAAACAGAAATACTTCTGCAGAAACAAGTAAACACTGTACTGTGCGTGATTTCACAAACAAGAATTTAATAGTCCATTACCAGCTTTTCCAGACAAGCGATCACTGAACCTCCTTTTCATGGAAGGGGCAGCGTTGCTTTATTTATGGCTTGAGGGAGATGGGGAATGGGGGGTGGCAGTGATGCTAAAATCATTTGTCCCTCTTTGAAGCTTTCCAGGTAAACTGTGCCCAAACTCAAGGACACTGTGTTAAGGCTGACTCCTGTGTTGCCCCTGAAAAGCCCTGGGAATTTTAATTGAAATTACTTTTCAGCACTGGCACAGTGCCTTATTTGCAATTTGTATTATGAAGGACAGTGCTAAATAAGAAGAGTGACTTTTTTCGAAATACTGACTCCAAAACTGTATGTTAACAACCCTCCCCTCCCCACCTAAGAAATAAACATGAGATCTCTTTTTTTATCTTTTTCTTCAGTAAAGGACAGTAAACATCTTTGGTTATCGATATTCAAAAGCTTACTAACGCAGAACAGCAAGCTGTAGTGGGAGAAAGTCCCCTAAGTAGAAAGCTATTCATGAGAATGGAAACAAGCAGCAGAACAAACAGAAAAATCTCCATGTTTTCATCCTATGTTTCAAAGCGGCACTAAAGCCACGGTTCCTCCTGTTACAGGCAGCTCCTAAAAATTCATGAAACTCAAAAACACAAAGTTTACACTTTTTCAGTATTATTCTCTCTCCTCCTTCCTACCTTAGCTTGTTTACTCATTTAACAGAATAATATTTTTTAAACCAAAACTGATCACCTGCGATGAGCACCTTTCCCACAAAGCACCCCTTTCCCTAGCACCGCTGTGTAGTTTTTTAAGCTGCTGCCCTCACCTGCTGCCCTGGGACTTAAGAACAGCTTTCCCTGGAAAGCTCTAGCACACCGGTGCAACCCGGGGAGGAAATGTGCTGCTTGGCAAGGAGTGAGGAACAACAGTATCTTAGCAGGAAAAAATCAAACCATCCTGTTGAATGGAGGCAATCTCCATTAACCTTCCACTTCTAAAGGTAAGAACACGGAGACACTTTCCTCAGGGCCCAGGCACGTGCCAGAGAGGATATGCCAAGAGAAGATTTCCCTGTGATGGGCTACTATGATTATCTACCCTATTAGAAATAGAGCCCTTTAAAATCCAAAGGTAAGCAGCAGTTTAAGAGCTATAAACAGTGGTTAATGAGAATTCTGAGGAAATATGATGAGATGACAACACTGTGAGGCCTACTGCAGAAATGAGTCTGTAAGTATGAAAAAATATGGTTTCCTAACTTCAGGCTCCTTTCTGTGCATGACCTTCTCTCTTTCCCCTACCTCTCCCTTTCCTCTTCCTTCTTTCTCCCACTGTATCCATTTCTCCAATTTATTTTTCTCTCTCCCTACTATACTTTGCTTTTTCTCATCTTTGTCTCCATCCTTTCTTCTCCCTTCCCCTATTTCCTATTTTCTCTCTCTCCCTCTCTCCCTCATTTTCAAACATCTTAATACTTCACTGTCTCAAGACCCTGTCACAATTTTGCATGGGAGTTTCCTGTAAGCACATTTGGGTTCCCTGATGTTATTAAAGTTAATTCTTGTAAATCGCTCCTTCCGTGTCCAAAAGGAAACCAAAATTAAGATGGGTTTTTATTTTCCTATGATATCGCTGTTTATATGAAACCGATTAGCCACTGATAGGGGAGGGCACAATAAAATCCTCACTCCCCCCTCCAAAAACCAAAGCCATAAGAACTTCTTCAAATTAGGTTCCTTTTATTTGTCCTGTTGCTCAACTTTTAAACATGTGTTCATCATAAGTGTATTGAGTATTTAATGTTTTCCAGGATCCTTAAACACATAAACAATAGGTTGGCAGAACGATTACAAGGAAAGGAGGAAAGTTTACTTTTTCCTTTCAAATTATTCCTTATCTTTTTCGTATGAGAAAAAGATAGAAACAAACCAAAGGGCAGAGACACACACACACACACACACACATACATACACAGACATGAGCGCATGCACACACAGAAATCAGGTATATTCCAACGTCCACTGTCCTCCTTTCTCCAGCCTCTGCCTCTATGTTGACTTAACACTGAGACTTAAACCAGCCTCCAAAGAGCTACAGGGAGAGAAAAAGAGACAGCACTTAGAGGCCAAATTCTTTCCTTCCCAAATCCAAGAAATTTGGGGCAAGAAGTGTGAATAGTGATACTCTAGCAGACATATACAAACGCATACTGCAAGGCCGAATTATTCTCACAGACTGAGCTTCAGAGAGGTGAAATCCTTGGCTCTGCGAATACACAGCAGACTTCAGCCCAACTCCACTGCTACATCCTGAGCCTTGATAAACACAAACCAACTCTTTAACACTCAGGCTATTTCCTTCCTACTTAAATGGTCCCTACCTCTGTTTCTCCGCAGCCCTGAGTCTATCCCTACTGTGACACTTGTTACGTTGATGGAATCATTTCCTTCTCTGTCACCTTAACCACTCACACATGAGCTGCCTGCGAACGGAATAACCATCCAGATCACCTCTGCAGCCCTTGAGACCCTTTGCATGGTGACTCACAGAGAGGGCCCGTAAATGTTAGTTGCATCTGACTAACCACTCAAGTATGATTTAAAAAAAAAAAAAATTGGCTTAAAAAACTTTTATTCTAAAAATCATAAACGGCAGAGCAGTTAAATTAGCACAGAAAGAAACACTAAGTCCAAATATCACTATTGCTGCTTCAAATTGCAGGGCAGGTCAAGAAAAACAATACTGTTAAGAGGCACATATTAGAGATGCAAAGACAAGAACGAGAGAACTCAATGGGCCAAAGTGGCTATAAATTTGATAAATGAGACGGAAAACATACACTCTTCAAGCCTGTTAAAATGACCGCTTAATTCCTCATGAGGAAGGTGTGAAGACACATTCTCTCCTCAGTAATCCAAAATAACACCCATCGGCTGGGCTTCCAGCATTACCTGATTAACTGGCCAGGTAAAACGCCTGTAACTTCAGACACAGACGGACCTCACACGGTCTTAGCCACTTTCCCACCGCTGGGACACAACACCTGACGCTCACAACTTGAAGGAGAGGTTTATTTTGACTCACAGCTTCAGTCCATGGTTGGCAGGATCCAAGGCAGAAAGAGGATGGCAAAGGGGTGGGAAGAGACAACGGTGTTCAATCCATGGCGGCACAGAGAAGAGAGCTGGGGAGGGAGGGATACCCTTCCGGGTCATTCCCCCAAGCCCCACCTCCTCGCAGCAAGCCCACTCTGAACTCATCAGTGGCCTAATCCACTGAATGCAGCACCCCTGTGATCCAGCTGCCTTCCAGACACATGAGGCTTTGGAGGGACGCTTTAGATCTAAGCCATACCATACACAGAGTTAGAATCTTTCTGAGCCCGTGTGTTAATTTAGTTTAAATTGATAGGTGTGGAAGAAAGTCCCCACCCTTTCTTTCACCTCTAATTGAAGTTTCAGCAGCTCTTTGACTCAATCTTTCTGCGAATTGAATCAACCATAGGTAACGACATAACCTTCACAAAAAAGCAGTATCTCTTTTCCCATGGCTTTTGTTTAGGTTCCTGTGACTTCCTTTAAATTTTTCTTTTAATTTTTTTCAAGTCATGGCGATAAACTCATTGTATGGCTGAAATCACGCGATTCTGCCTGAATTTTAAAATTTTAATGCAGAAGAAAATGTCACTGGTCTGCTCTGAAATGTTTGTGTTTATGCTGCTTTTGTGTTTTCGTTCTCTTGCTCAGCAAATTGAAAAATCAGTTCTGTAGGTCTGTAAATAAGGAAATAGATTTAATAAGCTAGATGATTTAGAACAGTGTGGGAATGTGATATTTTGGTTAATTCGATGTTAATTAATTGAGCTATCCTGCTCACCAGAAGTCAGAGGCTGATTCTCAAAAACTTAGTGCAATACTCCAGCAGGGTTTATTAGGTGATTTTGTCTGTCTTGATTTCACTGGGGCATTGGATTCTTGGAGAGTCACTGAAACAAACATTACAAATCATCATCTCAAATTCTTGTTATACAATGTTCCCACAGTAAAAGTTATAAAACTCTAGCCATTCTCCATAAACCAAAGATGCACAAAGGATTTTAATGCCCGAGGGTTGGAGCTGATGAAAGAGGCCTACCTGGGTCCTAGCCCAAGGTGTGAATGGATAGTTCATTTCAGGAAACTCCTTCTACCCTCATCCATGTCTTTATTCCTCTTTCTGCTTCCCATTTCCTATCCCCAGTCCATGCCCCAAAGTCCTCTAACTTGCTTTATGTCCCAGCAAATCACTGCTGAAGTGCCAAGTAATAACTAAGACATTAGTTAATAGGGGATGAAAATGAGATTACCATGATCTCAGGAATACTTGTGCTCTCATAGAAGCTGTTTAAATAGCTGCCCTCCAGACGATAAGGAGAAATGATTTGTCCTTAACTTCATGCAAAAAGCACTTTACCGTCTGACCCCTGACTAGTTCAGTCTCCCAGGACTCTCGGGCACAAGGCCTCAGTCAGCTTTGATTCCACCTTACACCTCTTTGCCAGCACATAGTTTTCCTTCCACCTCCAGAAACCTTTGCATCTGCCCTACCCTACACCACACTAGACATCTTCTCAGCCTTGGTAACTCGCATGGAGGTTTCCCAGACCTCCCTGTCTGCGCCACTTGTCTCAAAATGCACCATGCTGACTCAGGCTTCAGAACGCTTCCTATTTCATGGGTAACATTGGTTCTTTTCTCCTCCCTACACTAGCTAGATTGTAACCTTCTTACCAGCCTGATTGGTCTTCAAGTGTTCACATCTAGTGAATTGCCTGGGACTTGATATTCACAGCACAGCTCATTAAGGCTGAACGACAAAAAACTGCAATGAAATGAAAGAAGTTTGAGATACCCCCACTTTATGAGGGAATGGAATAAAAATATGGAAAATCACCATTTAAAATGTCGTCTACCTCCACTGCAGAGTACAGGACACAATATGCACAGAACCTACAGTGCTATAAAGTTTTTCAGGGTTTTAAACCCCCCTACTACCTATGAACTTTTCATTTGCCCTTCTCTCACTAAAGTAGAGCACAAAGCAATTCTATTATTTAGGCATCCCAATTGTCTAAGTTCCAGATAAATAGGCTTACTGTGTTTGTGTGTGCTTTTATGCACTTTAATCAATATATTTCCCAGTTTGAACAAGACAATAAATTAATTCCTGTCTTTCCAAAGCTAGTTTCCACTTACTCAAAGATGTCACTACACAACTTACAGGCAGCCTTGACTAGTGAGGGAAAACATTCTTTGGTCTAGAAATCAACATAACTGCGAGTTTCAGTCCTGGCCCAGTTTCTGGCTCAATCTGTAGCCTTGGGAAAGTTACATAACATTTACAGGCTTTGGTTTCCTCATCTATAAAACATGGGAGTTGGGCCAGGTGATTTTTAAGAGCCCTGGCAGTTTTAAAATTCTATTATTATATAAATCTTTAATTCTAACAAAGAGCAGGTGGACCATGAAAAGTCCTGGAAATAACGATACTGTACTGTCACACCGTGAAGATAATCCCCATCACAAGCCATTCGATTTAAAATTCACAGGGAAATCAGGCTTGCATGCACTCGGTCTGAGGGGCCTGGAGTAAGAAAGCGGGTATGGAATATCAGAGGAGCAGGCAGCAGGGAGAGGGACCCATGCACTCTGTGAAACAGTACACAGCCGAAATGTATTTTCACTCACTGATGTATTTTAAATTTCTGACTATGAATATACCACCGTGAACAGCTTGAAGTTCTTTGGAACAAGCATCATCTAGTCTAAGGTCACTCCTGAAGGAACTGCAATAATAACATTTGGCATATGTAGATAGAGTGCTTTGCGGACTGGAGCATGAAGAATTATGCTCTGCATGTTCCAGAAAAGATGATCCATGATTCAGGTGAAAAAAAATGTCAGGTACATTTTTGACAGTGGCAGGAAACCCAAACAGTGTAACCAAACAATCAATATGACGCCCTCATTAAAATCCCCAAGTAGCTGCAAGTTTGATTTTCACCAGGGTCTGGACAGGAATAATGGATTTGGTGGCCTGAAGGAACATTAGAGGTTTTAATAAAAGGAACTTAAAATTACCAGTATTGGCTCTGGTTCCAAGGAAGCCCTGGCTCCGAGTCCACAACAGCACAGGATGATCCTAAATCCTCGTCTCTCACACACTTGCTCTTCGGTTTTAAATGCCATTTTACATACAGCCCGATTATTTCTCTTCAAAAATAAACTCATAAAAACTGCTTTAAAATTCCTGATCTATGTTTTCAGTTCACATAGATATTAAACCAAATTTCCTAAAGCCTGAAAAGCTAATTATGCATTCAATTAGAGTTTCTTAATAAAGATTAAAACTCCGAAGTCTATCACAAGCCCATATTTAATTCAACTGCCATTTTATCCTTGCCATGGAAATGAAAGTGGTAACAATGAATATAAATTATAATACACCCCATAGAAAGAATGCTATTTGTCCAAATACGTTACTATAAAGAATTAAATTTTGCTATCAGTTCCATGATCTAGTTAAAATTGGTATTCTTTATTTGGTCTTTCAATGTAGTCCAATTTCCTACTTTGAAAAACAAATTCTAGGGAATAAAGAAAAGAGATTAATTTATCATTAAGACTCTGCTTAATTGAAGTCAATTCCGAACAAACTTGAATTCAATTTCTGCTCATTAAATTGAATGTGCTCTGCGTTCCTCTCTGCATTGCTTTGAGCAAGCAGCTGAGAACAAGGGACTAACATCAAAATTATTAAATTGAGGAGATTTTATTTGGTCTTCACATGCCAGCGCCGCTTTGATGAGGAGCTGTTTTGGCACCGAAAGGAAAGACGAGCAGCTGGAGGAAAAATCAAATGAAACTAAGCCTTGGAAAATTGAAGAAAACGCAAGCTTAATAATATTTAATAATTAAATTTCCACAAACAATAGCGGCAAATGAAGTAATCTGCAAAGTCTGTGAACTCATTTGCATAATTGATGCCGGTCCCCTGTAAATGAATAATGAAGATAATAAAAGATGTTGCTAAAAACGGGCACAATAACAGCAAATTTCATCAAGCCGCGCTCTCTGATTAATCTGCTCTTGCAAATCAGCAGCGAGCGGGGAGCGCGTGATTAACCGCGCCGAGGACGGCAGCAGGCGGCGGCTGCCCTTTCTCCGCGCGTCTCGGGGCGCGTCCCGCCCGCGCCCCGCTCTCCGCAGCTGCCGCCGGGGCTGCCGTGGGGCGCGCCCGCAGCCGGTCCCCGCGCCCGCGAGTCGCGACGGGCTGCGCGCCGGGGGCGGGCGGCCGGGAGCTCCTGTCGGAGGGGAGGTGCGAGGCCGGCGAGGCCCAGGAGGACGGCCGCTCCCGCGGAGAGCAATGGCGCTGCCCGGCGCGCGCAGGCCCTCCGCCTCCTTCCTCCCTCCCCGCCGCGCACAAAAAGGATGGGCCGTGAAAGGGGTGAGTTTATTATGCGCTTTGAAATGACTATTGAGGAAAGAACCGGAGGCAAAATAAAAACGCTCCCCACCCGACCAATTCCCTTTCCTCGAAGCAAAAAAAAAAAAAAAAAAAAAAAAAAAAAAAAAAAAAAAAAAAAAAAAAAAAGAGAGAAAGAGTAAGAACACAACCCACAAAGGTAAGCTGGGCAATGCAGATTGTTTCTTTCCTAAGAATCAAAATAACATTTTCTAGGTCGCGACTTATATTTTCGGGTATATTTTCCTCAGGGCCAACCCAAGAGGCTAATAAAATCTCTGAAAGCTGTTTTGCCCAGATACAATGTGTGCGGGAGTTTGCGAAAGCAACTTTGCTGAGTGCAAAACCTTAGCGGATGAAACTGAAAATACTTTCACAAAATCACCCGGTCCTCCTGCAATCCAGCGCTGCACTTTTCCAGCTCTCTAGGATAAAGTTGTCTCAGGAAAATAAAACTGTTGCTAAAGCATGGTTCCAGAGCGTTACTTGTTTTACAACCCCTGGTTTGCAATCGATCACAGCCTGGGCCTAACAGGACGGACACAGGCTTCTCATTTGTTTATAGTGTGCATGTTTTACGCCACAAATGTACCTTGTCAGCTATGCAAAATAATGGATTATTTTTGTTCGCATCCTGGATCCACCTCCACGATGCTTTTTGTTTCAAATAAAGGTCACGATTATTTTCCACTATTACACAGTGGAAACTTCAGTCTTAGACATCTGAGAAACACATCTTTAAAATCCAGTTCTCAGGAAAAGCAGAGGAGCTCCTTCATTTACAAAGTGTAATTGAATCTATTTATCTAGACCAGCTTTAATCCAATCTAGTAAACGGTCAGCTTGCTCCTGCCTCAAAAAGGGCAGTATCCCCCCTACCCCGTGTCCCCATCCCAAACTGTCTTTCTCATTGCCATGCCATCAAATAAACCTGTCATCTCCTTGTTTTTACTGAGTGAATGTCTCATATGTTCCTTTTACTTCTGGTGCAACAGTCACATTGCACGTTTCTCCAACTCCTCTCTAGATAAGTACAAAGAAATCCTAGAATCATGAAATTTCCAACCAGAGGCAACATACTCACTTTGCACAGTATTGAACAGAGACTGAGAGAAATCACTGACTGCCCCCTCTCACCTGGGGGCAACCACACAAACTCCAACTCACCCTATTCCTGGACCAATATGGTCTCTCCACATCTGCAGCCTCTTGTGAAGATCAAAAAGAGTACACTGGAGAAAGACTCAACAGAAGCATTTTGAGAAAATTAATGGGATGTAGGAAGGGTTAGGAATGATAAACCCAGTTTCAAAAATTCAGGTGCCAGATGGTCATAGGAAAACCTGAAGAAGGGCAAAGTCTATTTAGAAAATAACTTGGCAAAGGAAGGTCTGTAGAGAAAAAGTAAGTGCTTATTAAGATGTTTCGAGCATGCAGTCAAACTCACATCCAGAAAAGAAAGGAAACATCTATGGGGAAAGCCCATGTCCAAGTTTTATGGACAGACAAAACGAAAGTAAGTGCACATAAGGGCCTGTGGAGAAGTGGTACCCACAGTTGTGTGCAGTGTGTCTGAGAAAAAAGGTTTGATAAACTGCCCCATGACAATGAGCTAGTGAAGGGAATGCGCAACAAAGAATGGCCTTCATCAAGGTGAATTGTGGGCAGCTGTAAGCTTTTCATTCTAGGAGCATGAGGCGCTACAGCCAGACCCACACCCAGGCGCTTTGTCTACTTGGAGATGAAGACCATCCTAAAGCCAGACAGACCTTGGAGAAGCCGGCTGCCCAGTGTTCCCCAACAGCCCAGTGTCAGCCTTGTGATCTCCACTCTAGTGTATGTCCGTGGAGCGTGCCACTTTCCTGTTTCCTGGTTGGTGCAGTTAGGAAGGGCTCTAAAGAGACACCCTCTGGGTTTTCATTACTTCTCACTTCAAACCTCTTAAAGTATAAAATAAGAATATGTTCTGCAGTATTCTCAGCTTGTTAACTTATGAACGCTTTTATTGTTACTTGAAGACATCCACATTTTAGAAACATCTAGGCTTCCAGTGTAACAAACATGAGTTTTCTGTCAGTTGGTTAGTCTCGAAAGCCTATTCAATAGTGATGCTTTATTGTAATTATTCCTGGCTACCACTGAAGTAATGGGAAAATAGGTAAGATTTTAGAGTAACTGTTCAGGTTTTTCCCTCTCTGTTCTGTTCTGTATTTAAGCAAGACTGGTCAGTTTGAGCGAGGGCTTAATTCTGAGAAGATGAATTTTATACCAAGACTTCTGAAACCCTGTGTTCTGGGATGCTGGCTGGCTCTTCAGCACCTGCAAGGGCTGTCCTTCCACAGCCTGGAATTGACCTGAATTCCATCTGGGTAGAAAATGTGATGCTCTGGTTGCCTGATGGTAACCACATACATCATAATCCAGGGTCTGATGCTTAAAAACCTCAAAGATTAAATGGGAGTTGGATACCATTCTCCTTACAGAGAAGCAGCAGACAGAAATTATTGGTAATCTGGCAAAGAAAAATATTCATACCCTATGATGTTTACTGTCTGTTTGTAAATTGAATGTGCACACAATTTAGTGTTACTTCCTCACAAATAATTTATCTCTAATGAATAATGATGTCTTTGTTGGGAGCCCATAGTCTAAATAGCAAGTTTCTCCTCGTCATAATTACCAATGACTATTATATGTTTTCCCATTCAATTAAACATTCCTTACAGAAACAGAAATTTTATTTAGATACTCAAGAAATTATTAAGGAATTAGCATATAAACTAAAAAAGGCAATATTTAAGTAGAATACCCATAAGCCATTCAAGGCATAATTTATGAGTAATAGACATTTCAAACAATTAGGAATTCTCCCCATTGGTTGTTAATTCCTTTTTATGACAGTTTTGCTCTCTACACTCGTGTCAAACCAAAGTAAAAATTATTTATCTTTCCTGGTTTGTTCGGGAATTTTTTTTTTCTTACAACCCCCTAAAAACAAGTGTGAAACCATGCATCTGCCCTATTTCTATTTACCTACTCTTGTCTCTAGCTGGAAAACCATAAGGAAACAGAATTAAAAGAAAAGCCTAGAAGTCTAAATTCCTTATTCCTACTCTTTTCCTCTCACCATATTCGATTCAATCCATATGGACTGAGCAATGGTCCCTGCCCTCTAAAAGCTTACAGCCACCTGGGGATACCCACATGTACTCATGTAAAGCTTATATAATGTAGTTAAGTCCTAAAAGAACTTGGCTAAACCTCAGAAAATCTGGACGTTTTCATGAGAAGGAAAAATTGGGGAGACTGTTATGGTGGCCTAATTCATGATCTCCCTGTTAACTTCATGATACTTTTTTTTAGCCACAGAACCCGTGCTGTAATTCCCCAACTCCCAATAGGTCTTAGAAGGTTTACTTATGAATAGCTCTAGTAGGCTATAGCAACCACAAGTCTAAACCTAGATTGTACAAAAGAGCGTACCTTTTTGTAGAGTTTCAGTTTTAACAACATCCCAGGCATACCTTGGTCAGCAGTGTCCCATTATGATGTTGATTTCTTGGGTTGCTGTATAAATTAGAAATATTTAAATAGGTGTATGTGTATATTTAAACACATATGTGTTTCACTCTGGGTATTAAATTACATGTTTATTGTGGCTCAAGATGTTAATAAATGATCAAAATATCAATTACAGTAATTGTCAGGCAACTAGGAATTGATGGGGTCTCTTGGACTTGTGAATGGCATTATAGATGTCATTGTAGATGCAGGAGAAAGTAAAACAACTGCGAAAGCAGAGTGCCAGGAACCCATATCTTCAGAAACAAAACTCTCACAAACCTGTGTATCAGACTCTATTGCCTTCACCTGTGTGTAACAGGAACCTTACTAAAATGGCTTAACCAAATAGTTGAGGCTTGTTTTTCTCTTAGGAAGAAAGCTAGAGCTAGTTTAGGAACCCCACGATTCCATCACAGACCCAAGGTCCTCTCTTTCCTGTGATCCTTATCATATGGCCTTTTACCTTATGATCACAAGATGGCTGCTTCCTCCGTGGATTTTTTTTTTCTGCATTGTAAGTATAAACAAGGAAGAACAAAAGATGTGTGTGTGTGTGTGTGTGTGTGTGTGTGGGGTCTGATTTTATTCCTTTTTCTAGGAAAATACTACTTTGCCTAGGCCTCACCCAGTACAGTCCTGCATACAAATCACTCAGTAAAACTAGATCATATGGCCTTATCGAAAAAAAAAAAAATCTGGGATGTGAGAAATTTTAACTAGGAACATAACTGTCCCAAATAAATCCATGCTTACTTGGTAAGGAAAAAAGAAGAAATAGATATTAGTAAAGAAACTGGTGATGATTCACTATTCCTGACACACAAACTACTGTGGGCAATCACCTTGCATTCTACTGTGAAGCAGCACTGTGGTGAGATAAAGACATCAAATAATATTCAAATCTCCATATCTTAGTGTATTTCTCTCGGGGAAAGAGGTAACATTCTTGTAAATGTATCATGTGGACTGACCTTTCAAAAGGCTTGTCAAGAGAGCCAATCATACAATAATTATAATAGATATAGATATAGATCTTATATATAGTATACATGGATAGCTTTGTTTGCAAAGCTATCTACACTTTCTGCCTGACACTCTGTGTAGGAGGTTTAGCAACTTTTGGAGTTTTTAAGAATCAGACACAGGTTTATGATGTAGGTAGCTGGTCACAATCAGCAAGAATACCCAGATAATCAGAGCATCACATGTGCACAGATAAATACACAGATAGAGAGATAAAGAAATTTTTTTAACTTCATTCTGGATCTTACTCTGTCACATCTTGCTATATATTTTTAATAGTTTGTGTCTGTCGCTGCCACTAAAAATGTATTGGCTGATTTGAAAGAAATGCATGAATAACACTAATTAATGCTTTACTACACAAGGCAGGTATGAAAGTAGCTAAGTAACCCCAGGATTGTGATACGGCCGGCAAGAGAAAGATGATATATTTTCATCACTGTGTATCTGTCTCATTAAATAGCATTTATTAAGCACCATGTGCACATGTCATCACAGCTGTCAAAATAAGACAAAAAAGGTGTTTTGCTTCAGTTAACTCTTGATTTTATTAATTCCTTTACTATTTTTAAACCATTTTTCCACTGAGCAGTACCTTAACCAGAGCAAAGAGGGGAAAAGATACGCCTCAAACCAGTTAACCTAATTATGTTATTAGCTATAGTTAAAGGTTTGAGATTGAAGCTATTTGTAAAATGAGGTTTGTGTTTGTCTCTGGATTTCAATTATCCATGCTATTTCTAGTTCCTATTTCCGTGGATAATCAAGAGTTGGATGAGTCTCAAACTATCTTTTTGGAGTACGACTAGGTTACTGTCTGTTAAAAATCATAATTAGCATCAAAAGTATCTATTCAGCCCTACTTATGTGCAAGACCCTGGACTAGCTGGTAGCAGTAGGGGGGAGGGAGCACTTGGAAAAAGCAATGCTACAGCAGCCTCTTACTAGATGCGCATTTTCTTAGAAAAAGCGAGTAATGAGTACATAAGTGTATAACCTTCAACATGATGGGAGGAAAGAATACAAGTATTTTTTTCCTCAATAATTAGATTCAGATTCTTAGGAGTCTGGCTGAAGACATCAGCAGACGTGTATCATCTCATCCAGTTATCCCAAAAGGGAAGTTTGAATGTTCAATTTACACAAATGTGTTGACTTAGGTTTTCCAAATGAAGGACTTTTTTTAAACATCTCGTGTTGCTCCACATTAGGGCCTGCTCTCAGACTTCCTTTCATTGTAGTGCAAAGACTCTCAGCTCTGCCAATTACTATGTGACCTTAGGCAAGTCACTCACTTAACCTTTCTGAGCGTCCCTTCCTTCATCTTTAAAATGGGAGTGACAAAATCCACTTCACAGGGTTGTTATGGGAAAGAGAAAAAGGTCACATTGGATGTAAAATCATTTTGTAAAATGTATTGTGTTATACTGACATGAGATATTACTGATTTTTAATCCAAAAATAATATTAAGGAATTTTTTTCTAATGTTAACGTCATCATGCATTTGAACGGCCTTAAGCTTGGAATCATTTTTGAAGTACACACAGTCTCAAAGACCAGTTAATGTTGGCTGGCTAATTGAAAACTTCTGGTTTTGAAACGAAAGCCAAAGTAATATGGAATACACTTCTACTTCAGAAATCCTGCTTAGGTTAATCCTATTTTGGAAGTAGTCACAAATCATTTTCCAGAATTGTGGAAATAGATGGTCCACAGCCTTCCAAAAGAGCAGATAGGCACATAGACATAGTCCTCGTTCATTTATTTAATGCAGAATATTACCAATTTCTATGAAATGTACAAAAGAAATCTTCACATTTTGTGTGCATTTGCCTTTTAAGTAATGTACTAAAATTAAGACATAGCTGAAATGGGTATATTATTCTTCACAAATTGCTACCACCCCAAATTTTATTGTGTTTTGCTTTATCACCTAAGTTCCAGGTTTGCTTAATTCAAGGGACTTCATACAATGAAATTCCTGTCATTCTTCCCTAATATTTTGCTTTCAATCATCTATTTTCCTCCAAATCTTTCCTTGTTGATTATCATTATAAATATTCTCTTGGGTAGCCAGTTTTTATATCAAATATATATGAATTGCACATAATATGATGGAAAGGTTTTTTTTATTAGTTTTTATAAAATCTCTATTTTTCTGATAATTTGTAAGAGGTCTCACTCATGCTAAGTAACATTGGTTATTGTGCTAAACTCTTTTTTAATGTATACTTCCAAATATTTGTGGGTAGTTTCTACAATGAGTTCTGAGCAGAGGGTCATAAAGAGGGAAAAGTATCATTAGTATGTCTCCTCGGCTAATTTAGCCAAGTACATTCCACAACTCTCCCAATCAGTATATTAAGCAGCTGTGGTCTTTGTCCACCTAGTAAGTTGTGTTAGACCTTTCAACACTTACAGTCTTTTTATCACTCAGCTGCCAAGTTCCCTAGGGTAATCATAGACAGCTTGTCAATTTAATTGCAAAGAAACAGGCTTTCTTGTGACCATTCCAATTTTAGCTGCTACTTTAAATTGTACATGATAGTCCTTCCATGCTGTCTGCCCTTTAAAGAGTGTGGACCTCTGCAAGCCTCTTACCAGAGATGGGAAGCGGCAAGGCTGGAATCTGGCTGGTTGGCAGAGCCTGTAACATGCCTTCCTTGCAGTTCTGCTTTAGGAAAGGAAATGTTTTCTTGAGCCCTGGAGATTGTCATTACATAGCCAGTACTAAATGATTTTGTTTTTTCTTTTAAATGTTCCACTTTCATGCACATTTTCTTCCTTTCTGGGTGATAGAGGATTCATAGGCCATCTGGATTCTGAAACATCTGGACACTGAATTTCTTCAAAGGAGATTGGAGGGAAGAGACAGTCAGTGGCACAGGGTGTCTCCAGAGAGATTTAAATCAACAGTGATGTTTTGGTTGTATCGTTTTTTTGGAAAGTTGAAACAAAAAAAGTGAAAGGAAAAAAATATAGCCAAGTGTTGCAGGAATACCAAGAGTTTATATAAGAAGGTAGGGCTTTTAGATATGAATAAAGGCAGTTAACTGAATGTATCTCCAGATTATGTAGAAACTCCAGAATCTCCCCCTATTTTTGGTTGTTATGAATTTTGGATCTAATTTTTTAGATCTGTTTTTAATGGTACAAGGTATAGGTGGTGCACCATTTGAACATAATATATTTCACTTTAAACCGTGTATAATTCAACTCAATAAACCTTTATCAAGTACTAATTATATAACTTAAAAATATCAGATCGAAAATGTTAATATATTCAGTTTGACAGACTAGACGGAGACACTACTTACATAAACCAAGAAGAATCTCCTTTCAAAGCTATAGAGAAGAAAATTAGTAGAAAGAGATAAACAATGTTTCCCAGGACAGTTGCAGTTGGGCCCAAAAATCAAGGTCCAAGATAACAACGTATGAATGACAGAAGCCTCATCAGGCTTCTAGAAAGTGTACCTGTCCTGCCATAAGCCCTGGTTCCTATGCATGTGTGTATGCATGTGTATGTGCACGTGTGTGTGTGCACGCATGAGCACGCTGGCCTGTGAGCTGGCATGTGCATGTAAGGCACTGCCCAGTGGCTACCCTGGAAATATGCAGTGGACCTCCTCTCCTAGGCCATCAATCTCAGCGTTATACCATACATAACATGACTGCACAGTTCAGTACAGTCTAGTCAGGCGTGAGCACAGTGCTTATTTATCACCCTCGGCCTTGCCCTGCTAATCCGTGGTCTTCCCTGAACTCAGCGCGCAGAACCAGAACGAGGGTCAATTGCCCACGCTGCTCAGTGAGCACGGACCCCTGAACCAGCCTTAAAACTTCTTCCTCAAGTCTGCAAAGGCACTGGACTTACCTGTCAGGCAACAGTGAACTGGATGGATCCTGTGATTTACTTCTCATGTTATTGCAAAATTTTATTTTTCCGTTCCATAATATTTTCTCTGACAAATAGTCAAGCTCCTAATAGATTTTCTTTTCTGAAAAAACACTGCTACAGAGAACGCTGAAAGAGGTATGTTTGGAGCAACTAATCTTCTAGGAGCTCAGAATAGTTCAAAAGAACCCAAGAGAAAATTTTATGTAGCAACTATTTTTTAAATTACACATACCTACATTTAAATATAATAACTCTCTGAAATAAGGAGCTATAGACCTAGTCTCTGATTTCTGCCAATTCATTGTGCCCTTAATTTCCTCTAACTGCATCTTGGGTGAACCCTACAATGAAGTACAATATTAGATGTTCACTTGTATGATATCAACCTTGTATGAAGAGAATGAATAAAAAATGAAGTTCTTAGCTGTGATCTATTTCAGATTAGCCATTTTCATTTATAAAACTGTTTATTTTACTTTGTCAGCTTGAAGGTCAATCTAACTTTAAATTGCATATTGCAGAATTTCAACAAAGATCTGAGGCCTATCCCTGCTTCCTTTAAGACTAAAGGTGAAAAGCTGATTCTTAACCAGAATATTAGGCCAGTTTTATTATGAAATGGACCAGATCGTATTGATACAAGATTTCCAAAGACACTTCACTTTGAAACTGAAACATCAGGTCCTAGACAGGCCCACAGATGGCATCAGGATTAGCAAATTTTAACTTCAGAAATTAATCCACAGCAACCTATAAGAGCAACTCAAGGGAACACTTGTCACACAAGAAAAGAACAAACAACACCAATTGTAATAGCTGTCATTTATTACATGGTTATGATCAGGCACCATTCTAAGCATTTTAGATAGATTGGCTAACTGTATCCCTGCAATAGGGCTTTGAGCTACTATTGTTACCAGATTTTAGAAATGAAGAAGCTGAGGGACAGGGAGGTTGAGAATGTTGCCAACATCACACGCAGTGCCAGTGATGGAACAGAGATTCAAACCCTTGCAGCAAGCACTCAAAGCCCATACTCTGAATGATGAAGGGTTGTGAACATGAAGTGTAAACGACACTGGAAAGGTCGCAACCTAACGTATTCAGGCATGGCCGAACACTAAAGGTATAGGCAGAGACTAAAAAGGAAACAACCCTTCTACACTCACGTTCACATCATTGCCATCTTAGTCTCTTTCCTCATCTCTGAGACACAATACTCAGCACCCAAAATTTAAAGAGGAGCAGTGTATTTTGGCTCACATTTCAGTCTGTGGTCTGCCGGCTCCAAAGAAGAAAGAGCACAGTGGAAGGACCTGGACAGAGGAAAGCTGTTCGTGTCCTGGTGGTCAGGAAGCAGAGAGAGAAGGGAGGAGCCAGGGAAGGAGATGCACCCTTCCAGGTCACACCCCCTGCGACCCACCTGTTTGCACCAGACTGCACCTCCCAACAACATGTCAACAATACATCCCCCCCCCCGCCCCGTGATTCAATTATCTCCCAAAAGCCCTGCCTCTGAGCGCACGAGACTTGGGGGACATTCTCAGTCTAAACCAAGGGTCACACTTCTCTATGTGTATACACACAGTGTATACTTGTCCCACTTGGTTGTAAGCTTCCCATGGGCATAAACCATGTCTGTTTTGTTCACAAGTACAATATAGATGCCTGCTGCATTATCTGTCATGCTAAAGCTTTCGATTAATACTTACCGATTAAATACTCAATAAGTACATTTATTGAATATTTATTGAAATGAGATTTCTGTGCGTGTGAGTTCCTTAGAGTGATTCTAAATAAAGCCACAGATTCTAGTCAAAAGAACATGGGATTTAGACTCAAATAACTTTGATTCTAGTTCTAACACTGCAACATCCTAGTTCGGTGATCTTGGTCAAGCTACTAACCTCTGAAGTCTTTATTTTGTCACCTGATCAGTAAACACAATAAAGATACATTCCTTAAGGAAGTTTTGTGTGCCACACCAATTATCATCATTATGAGTTCTTTGATTTGGTGATAAAATACTTAAAAAGATAAATACACATGAGGAATTCAAATCTTTTTAAATGAGTTTTGGGGGAAAAAAGACAGTTCAAGTAGTCACAAATGTTAATGCCCATTTCATTGAAAAGACACTCCATCAGATTTGGCCTGAACAGGTCAGGTTGCATTTCTTGTCACATATCTCATCTCGGAATTTTACCACAGGAAACCATAGTCCCAATATGCCTCTAGGATTAATGTATTTCTTAACTGATTCAAGTCATCAAGCCTTCTGTTCTTTTAGGTAGTTCATCTTTCTTATAGCCAAAGGCATCTAACAACTCTACTGAAGTAGACTTCTGGACATTCCAACCATACTTTGTGAACAGTCAGCTTCCTCAAAGATTGGCCTATTTGGGAAGCAGTCTTTTGTCTTCTATAAAGAATAAAATTTTGCTTTTTGGTTACATATTTTCCTCCTTTGAAAGAACCAAGCTCAGAAACTAAGAAAAAATCATAGATGTACTATTTCATAAGGAGTGAACTCAGATTTATTTTTCCTTTCATTTTCATTTGGTAAATGCCCATAAAATATATACTTCTCCTAAATCAGTTAGTTATGAAAAGGAAGTATATCTGCATTTAGCAGGTAGATTTAAAACAGATTCTCTTATTATAATAATCCTTTCATAAACAGAGGCACTTGTTAAAATAGTTCTACCATTTTAACTCTGCCCTACACTAATTAGTAGTCATTCATCTCCAGCTGAAACCTACAACTTTAAAAATACTTTTTAAAACCAAATTTCTCTAGAAAATAACAATTCTTTGCTATTAAGTATAATAGCTGAATTATTTTTATGATCATAAACGTTGCTAAATTTCTAAAACAGATTTTAAAACTAACTCCCTCTTAAAAAGTGACATATTTAGGGATTCTTGGGGTCTATATATAGAATTAAAATTTGTTGAATTCAGGTAAGAACAAAAATAATGCTTCTATTTTAATAATCTCTAATTAGAATTTTGTGTTTCTCTTCACTGTGAATGTCAGGATTCAATCACAATAGTACTGGCAGTAGCTGTGACTCTGTCACCAATAAAAATCACACACTTTCCAACTATACTACAGTTAGCACAGATACTTCAAAATATCATTTTCATCCATCATCACATCAATGTATGGTGGTTATTGGACCCACTATGAGAGGATTTTATTGAACATCTTAATAGTAAAGAACTCGTATCTCTATCTCGTGATTTTTTTAATACTATGTTAACTCCTTTTCCATATAATTGATTTCTTCCATAATCCTATGTAATGCTTTATGTTTTATCCATGGGCTTTACCAAGCTGCCAAAAGGATCTTTGGCTCCAAAAAACATTAGGTACCCCTAATTTTTCTAAACATATTACTATTACATTAACATATTACATTAACTTAGAGTGTACTATAGACTACATTGTCCTTCTCCCACCAATTTGTATACTACAGCCCTAAATCTCAGTGTGACCGTATTTGTTGTAGGGCCTTCAGGAAATTATTTTGGTTAGATGAGGAGTAAGGGTGGAGCTCTGATTTAACAGGATTCGTATCCTCGTAAAAAGAGGGATGGAAGAGCTTGGTGCCTCTCTCTGCTGTGTGAGGACACAGCAAGAAAGCAGCCATCTGTCTGCCAACCAGGAAGAGGCCCTCACCAGAACCTGACCACGCTGACACCTTGGTCTCAGACTGCCAACACAACTACAAGGAGTCATTCTCTGTCTAAACCACAGTATTTGGTTATGGCAGCCCAAGCTCACCGACGCAGAGCAAAGCTTCTTCCTTATTGAAGACTCCCTCACTCTTCCCTTTAGTTTCCAACCTGAGTCCTATGGGGAAGTTCACTGTATTCCTTCTTTAGTATTCAAGACCCAGAACCACTTTAAAACCCAAATTTCTGTGAGTTGTTATTTAAATAAATGCCATAAAAAGAAACTAAGCTATTAAGCAATAATACAGAACATTTTAAACTTAGATGTCTTTTGTCTCTGACATAGATGGCAATTGCTGTAAATGTGATCAGGTTCTACTTCTATCAGCGACACTGTTTTCCTTTACAAGTCCTCTGCGATCCACTCCCTTCTGAGACACTCAGAGCCCCCGTACACATGATGACTTCGCCAGCCCCTCCCCCGCAGGGAACACCATGTTTACCCAATTAGGCAGCTGGTGTCCTGATTGCAGGTGGCTAATGGTAAAAGGAATTTCTGTCAGGGACCCATATTCCTACCTCAGCACTTAGAACCTGCTTCAGGAGACACACCGTACCATTTCTGGTTAACCTTAAAACAATCACATTAAAATAAAGAGGACTGTCAGTAGAGCAATTTTATAAATAGCTAAAATTAAACAGAGCAAGACTGCCAGTGCTAATGCATAAGCAAAGAACTGACTTCCTGCATTTCATCGAGAATTCCTGATAGCAAACTGCAGTATGTTTATTGTACATTAATTCAACACAGCATTCAAAATGAATTTATGCCCTGGTTGAAGGGTGCGATATTGAAACTAAATATTATTTATTATCTTAATATTAGTAACCACAGTAAAAAAAAAATCATGTTAACAATTCAGAGTGTTTAAAAAGCTAAGGATACCATAGCTCTACTTACCAACTAACTGTTCTTGCCTTAATTTATGCAAGCATAGCCTATAGCTAAAAGCTTTGTATATTTGTTTCCCCGTGGTATTAGTGCTCAAAAATAGGACACTCTTTCAAGGGCACCTTATAAACACAGAACTATAATTTATTTGGCAAATTAAAGCTCATATAAAATGTGCACACTGAGGTACAGATTAACATATTTAATTTCAATATTACCTGCAAACCTATTTTTTCCCATACACCACTCTAATTAGTCATATAAAATCGAGTCTGTGTATTATAAGCAATTATTTTAGTGGAAATAGAAACTGGATCTGAATTAAATATACTGTTAAAAGATAGCACTTTTATGGAAATTAAATAGCATGAGAATGTTGAGCATTCAAAACCTGATTGCAGAAAAAGTTGAGTTTTTTTATGATTTAATAGCACAGAATAATTTGCAATCTTGGTAATACACCAATATTTTTGTTTGAAGATATTTCCAAGTTTCCAAATCCCTAGTAGCCATTAGATTCACTTTATGCAGTGGAATTTTTCCTGTTACGAATATTCAGTCCCCCTACAGTTGAGCATGCAAATTGTTTATGAACATTTTATTTAGCAAATGATTCTTTTCCTATTAAGCCTGTACTAGGAATTATAATGGCATAGGGACCAAGTTTACTTTGCATTAAAATAGCTGCAAATAAATGTTGATGAAAGATTATGCCTGTAAGTAAATTGAAGCTATAGCTTCAGTGGCAGTATTGTAAGACTTCCTAAAAGTTATCATAAACTGACATAATGTCTTCACCACTTAAGGAGATTTTCTGAAAAGGTCAGAATTAAACTGAAGCACTTAACCTAGCACAGGGCATGTGACTAGGAGTGATCTAAGACTCTGGACTATAAGGTTCTTCTTCTGAGATCTCAGCTCGAAGGTATCTCCTTCCCCAAAACTTTGCTGATTCCCTGGTCTCAGATGGCACCCCTGCCCCAGGCCAACCTATTGCCTCTACTTCCCTACCTGGTGTGTTAATCTCACAGGACAAATCAAATTTGTTCATTTTCTCCTTTATTATTTGTTTTATCTACAAGAGTAAACCTCACAATGCCAAAGATGACCATTCAATACAGCTCTCAACACGGAATAGGAATTCAGTTACCATTTTTCAAATGAATGAATGAGTATTCTAGTCTGGTCAGGCTGCTACAACAAAAATAAGATAAGGTGGGCAGCTTATAAACAACAGAAATGTATTTCTCACAGCTTCTGGGAGGCTGAGAGGTCCAAGATCAAGGCATGACCGGATTTCATCCTTAGTGAGGAAGGCTCACATTGTGGTTAAGTGGTGGCTTTGCTTTTCGTCCAAACATGTTAGAAGGGGCAAAAAAGTAGTACCCTTGGGCCAATTTCAGAAAGGGCCCTAATTCCACTCAGGAATGTTCTGCCCTCATGATTTAATTACCTCCCCAAAGGCCTCATTCCTAGTACTATCGCTCGAGGGTTAGAACGTCAACATAGGACTCTAGGGAGGATGCAAATATTTGGACCATAAGAGGGAGTTAGTGGGATTGTTCTTCATGACATTTCTATAAAACTGTTATTTGGTTGTCAAGAAATATAAGATTTTCCAAAGCATTTTTAAAATAGTCTCTGTGATTCAGGATTAGCTATACATTATATTCCCAAAAACATGGGGCAAAAAGAATCATGTGCTTTCTCTTTCATGTACTGTTCCAAAAAGATAAGAATCTACTTTATAGAATTAAATGTACAGTGTATTAGGGAAGCCCACAGAATTCCCTGATCACTCGTGTTTTTCTGGCTATTTCTCAGAGCATCTAAGTCACTGTTCCTGCAAAATGGTGCCAAGCTTGAGGTATCAAATCTTACACTGCTCTTCTGGAATGATTTCCTAGTTTGGGGCTATTGGAACTTAATGATGTACCCATAAAATTCATATGTTGATGCTCTAACCTTTAGTACCTCAGGATATAGCTCTAGTTGGACACAGGGTCTTTAAAAAGATAATTACAATGAGGTCATTGCAGGAGTGCTAATCCAATATGATTGGTGTCTTTACAGGAGGGGAGATTAGGATACAGAGAGGGAAGACCCTGTGAGGACATAGAAGGAAAACAGCCATCTACAAGCCAAAGAGAAAGTGTTCATAAGAGACTAACTTTTCTGACTTCTTGATTTTAGACTTCTAGCCTTCAGGATTGTGAGAGAATAAATTTCTGCTGTTTAAGCCACCCAGGCTATGGTATTGTATTAAAGCCACCCTGGCAGACTAATGCAGGTACAATTACAACTAGCAAGTCCAATTGGCAAAACGCACTAAAACTGACCATCGTGTCTTGTTTCACACACTGTCAACCTTTACCCTGTGCAGGCTGTGAAGTCTTTCAGAAAAGGCAACCCCATAAAAGCCATTGTAACACGTCACAGCGTCAAAAATTCTTCCTCCCATCTCTCCTAAATCCTTCACAAAAGCCCTTTTCTCATGCTGGACTCACAGCAGATAGAAAACAGCCTGTCTCCGCTCATGAACTGTGACCTATTCTAACATGACAACACAAGACAAACAGGACCGGCCACCTGGTCTTCACCATTTTACTCATTACTTTACATGCCTGGTTGTACTTTTTTTTTCCATTTTGAAAAAGGATTTTATACCTCTCGATATGAGAGTTACACCATCAGGCACACCATATCTTATTTCTATTATTCCTCTCCAGCCTTTTTAATTTTTTTTATTTTAAATAAAATGACCGCAATATTAAATACTACTTACAATTCTACCTTTATTTTGATTTAAATCATCAACCTCATCAACCTATTTTGCAACTCTCCCATCCATCCTTTCTCCCACGTCCTTAATAACACATTTTAAGTAGAAACTCCCATTATACTGTCCTTGAAACACTTCATTATCAAGTTCTTTCCAGCTAAAGGACTTTAATTCATTATTTTATAGTCTTTTGTCTTAGAATTTTGAAGGGCTTCCCATTGCTTATAAATTCAAAGTCCCCACACAGCCCTCGTTTGCTCCAGCCTCTACCATCTTCTCCAATCCCACTGCAGCTCACCCTCCAACTGGCACTCAGAGCATAGCAGGCTAGTGCTGCCCCAGGGCTGCCTCTCTACCCTGGCTGTTGCCAATCAAGCTCTCCCCTTTTTTTCAGTCTAGCTCGTTCCTATTGATCCTTCAAGTCTCCTTGAAAGTGTCGCTTTCTGCTGGAGGCTCCTATTGACGATCTTGTGCCTCAGAGCTCCACAGAGTTTTCCTTCATAACATTTTCTCACCATTGCAGTTGCACGTTGATTTTGGCAGGTGCATGCTTAGTGCCTATAGCATGAAGATGGTTTGGGTCCTTGGTCCTCTCGTCTCTCTCCATGCTTACACCTTTGGCATCCTTGTTCACTTCGGGCCTCAGCTATTAAGACACTGACGGCATGGCGGCACACTCTTGTAACTCCAGCACCGAGGGAGGCTGAGGTAGGAGGATCCCAAGTTCGAGTCCCACCTGAGCAACTCAGCAAGCCCTTGCCTCAAAATAGAAAAAAGGGCTGGAGATGTAGGTCAGTGGTAGAGCAGCCCTGGGTGCAATGTCCAGAATCACTCAGACACACACACATGAGACACTGAAAATTCCCAAATGCACATATCGACTCCTGACTTTCCTCCCAAACGTCAGATTCAGGTCTAACTGACTGCACAGCAGCTGACCGAGGTAGATTTACAGACTGATCCACTGTGAAACTTCTGACCTCTCCTCCCCAACTCTGCCCTCCTGAAGCCTTCCCTCTCTTCACTGTATGGTTCCAGTCGTCCAGGTGCTGAGCTAACAGACCCCGGGAGATGTTCTTCACAAGTCTCCCTTTCACCTAACTCAAGTGCTCGGGAAATTCAAGATGCGTTCAACAGTTTTTCATTTCGCACTCTTTCCACTGCCCCATCCTTGGTGTTAGCCTCCATGACCCCTCTCCTAGATTTCCGCCATGGCTGCCCGACTGGGTTTCCTGCCACCCCTTGCCCTTTACACTCTACCTCACCACAATAGCTGGCTGACACTTTAAAACCTAAGTGAGACCATGTCACTCCTCTGCCCGCAGTCCCGCATGGCTCCCCATTTCCTTCCCAGGAAGAGCCAAAGACCTTACTTACAACAGTGTGCACTGTCTGTCTCTCCCCTGTGCCCCCACTGCACTGGTCGCCTTGCACTTCCTGCCAGCCGCACTTCTGCCCTATGATCTGTCACTGGCTGTTCCCCTACCTCAGACTGCTCCCCACTCCGGGATCCTCATGACTCACCCCTCTCCTCCTTCCCAGCTTTGCTCGAAAGTCACCTTCTCAGTGAAGCTGGCACTGAACATGCAGTTTAAAATCTCACCCAGCAACACCCCCATCATTCCCCTTACTCTGTTCTACAACTTTTTCTATAGTGATTAACATCTTCTAACCTCCTATATAATCTACTTATTTTTACATCTATTATTTACTGTCTGTGTTACCCACAATTGTGTCAGCTTTATGAGGCCGTTGATAGGTCTGAAATAACTGAAATATGGTGGACTCCCAACTATTTGTAGGATGAACAGAGAGGATCTTCCTGCAGAAACCGCAGTTTGCAAGTGTATACAAGGTTGTTTTAAGGATAAATGCAATACTATGTGTGAAAAGGCTTCAGAGGAGAAAGCCCCCACGACTAATACCCAAGTATTTGTTCTTTCTGCAAAAGTCACCACTGTTATCAATGGTGTCATTTTTTTCTATGTAAATATAAAATATAGTATAAAAACATCATATTGTTTTCTATGAGTTTTTTAAAATGGTGAATGGCATAGTATTAAAAACAAAACCCTTAGTGATACATAAACCTCTAGATGTGTGCGAGATTATTATTACTTGGGAGCAGAGATTAAGGGACTCTGGAACTAATGATAAATGACACATTTTGCAGTTGCCATGTGCCTTAACTCCAGAATGACCCTGGAATATCCCTCTTCTGAGAGTGGAATGCCCTGTGAAAATACAAATGAATGCAATTTCCTTAAGGTTGAAGCACAGATTGGAAAGATAAATTCACTTTCCTAAGAAATAGTCTATTTGGTTTGCCATTCTCCATGTATTCTGAGGGATTCTGGTGGGATTTATATTCAATTTCTGCAAAAGATGCTGAGAATACTAGACTCAAAAACATCACAAAACAGGATATTTTCTCAATTTTCCACACATTGAATTCTTATGTCTATTTCTAATTTCTGACTACAGAGTTGATGCAAATCATAATTTATTACTCCTTATTTCTAAAACTATTTCTAAAACATTTGACTTTTTAGTTTACTTCACTGTATATTTCATCTTTATTATCTATATAGAACAACTGTATAGCAC
Source organism: Hystrix cristata (assembly GCA_004026905.1). NCBI lineage: Eukaryota > Metazoa > Chordata > Mammalia > Rodentia > Hystricidae > Hystrix > Hystrix cristata. The sequence goes on along the minus strand of PVJO010003271.1, from coordinate 12,685 downwards.
CAAGTTCAACATTCTCTTCCATGAAAAGCATTAGTTGGTTCTTTCAAAATGTTTTTTTCCTACTGGATGCTGCTTATTTACCCCAAAAGTAGATTATACCACTTCTCTTTCTAAAGACCTTGTTTTATTATTTTTGTATCGCTGCCAATTTTATGTAATTTTTGCAGTTTCTATCAATAATTTTAAATTAATTATGATTTCTAAACAAGTTAAAATAGGTCTATAATAGGTCCATTGTAGTTTAACCCAATAAATCTAGCAAGTAAAATTGAAAAATTGAGTCAATTGAAGGCATGCTGGGGTACCATTGCCAATTTAGCTATCAAAAATAATCCATTATGATGTAGTTTATTATAAAGTACATTTAGCACATTAATTATTAATCCACATTGCAAAGCTTTTACTAACAGCCTGTCCTTGATTGCTTTGTTTTCCCATGTTTAAGCAGTTAGATTCCACAGTTTTGTAATCTAAGATTAGTATTCGGCGCCTTGATCAAATTCCCAAAGTTCTGTAATGTCTCTTTTTATTGCCAGTAAATCCAGATGGAAGTAGCTCTTAGTGTGGTTATTAAGTGTGAGTTTATTAATGTTATCTATTAAGCCTACACTACACATTGTCCATATAAGAACTTTCAGAATCATACTTGATAAATGTACCATGCAAGTCCAAAGGGTTTAAGAACAAAACGAAGACTTTAGTGTATAAATTAAAACACATTGTCGGCACTCAGAAAGTACCTTGGACATAAAGGTCTGACTCATTAATTATGTATTCCAGCAGAACCTCTCATCAATAAAGTTTTTTTTTTAACTATAAGTACAAATTCCCAAAATGGGTTTTAGCTAAAATTCAAGGAGTAGAGAAAGGAAACCCATCAGAAAAAATACCAGTTCTTCATATTGGGTTTGTAGGGGGAGATGCACGGGGACCCTTTATTGAGGATGAAGTTGAGCTGCAGGGATCACTTGTTTCTACAACACATTTCTAAGCAAGAAGTCTCTCGATCTGTCTTCAGTTGCTATCACAGAGGACCTGACACTATAATTTACATAGGAAAAGGATTTTGGCTCACAGCTCTGGAAGCTGGGAAGTCCGAGATGGGGCAACCATCTGGTGAGCAACTCATGTTGTTTTCCGACTTGGTGGAAATCAGCAGAGGAGAGTGGACATGTGAGTGAGAGAGAAAAGGGGGACCACTCTGTAGTAACTAGCCCATTCCTGAAAGAAAGGAACATTCATTCGTGAGGTTCTGCCCTGATGACCCAAACACCTAAGCCCCACCTCCCAGCACTGCATTAGAGGAATTACAGTTCCTACACATGAACTTTGGGGGTATATATTCAAACTGTAGCAAGAAGGTTAAAACTAACACCACCAACTCCTACATATTTGCCCAGAATATATGATTCCTTGAGGTAGCCATGTACTCTCCAACTGTTGATCCCCCTTCCATTAAAGGCTAAAAAAGTCACCCTGTTCACAGTTTTAAACTTAATTCATGTACTAAGAAGATAAAGAAATCAGAGCTTGAGTGCTTAAAATGCTTTACTAGCCCCAGAATCCTACTGTGATTTTTACAAATTTTACTTTAAAAATCAAGTTTATTTAAAAAGCTAAAAAATGATAGTAGCCATTATTGTTGCAAAGATCCTACAGCAAAGGCATGAAACACAAACTTACTGTGAAATTACACTTAGAACTCTGACTCTTGGGCAGTGGGGCTACAAATCTACTTCATCAGCTCTGTCCTCGTCCTCCCTCATGATGGAGATTGCAGGACAAAAGCCCGCATCCTCTCAGGCGGTGTAGGCAAACAGTCAAAAAGACTTAGAGGTCAAGCTAAGTTCTACCCTTGGTGGCTGGAGTTGGAAGAGAGGTTTTTACAATAGCATCATATAGGACACCAAAATGTTCCTCTCCCTGCACCCTACCTTTGCACTGCCGTCTAGAATCGAAGTCAGGAATATAAAAGACCAATAATCCAGACTGTGTAGAACAAAGCCCTGCACTATTAAAGGCTCTGTGACAAACAGACAGCACATGCCAAACAGGCTTTGTGACCTGGGCTCAGGGCTTGCCACGAGTGAGAGGTAGGTATGTTTCTCCCTTGACAGGGGTTGGGGAGCTGCACGCCAACTGAATTGCAGCCATGGCACATCTAAAGTGATGGTAGTGTCACAGATTCACCCACAAGTGTAAGATTCCTGTTTGGAAAACGAAGAGATAGTATCATAGCTGGAGTATGGCAGATCCCTTTCTTTCACCTGTACGCTTACCCAAAGTCCTCCTGCAATAATCAAGAAGGACTGGGCAGGCATTGAAAGATTAAACTGAAATCTGCTCTCTGAATCTTCTGGGGCCCAACTGGGAAGCTTGGACAATGTGCCAGAGGACATTCACACTGCGTCTTCTCCTTCTCCCTCCAGAACCAGCAGCATCCTGAAGCAGCCCCTAGGGTACCAGAGAATTCAACCTGCAATGTGGAAACTAAATAGAATTTCCATACCTGTATCAATAGCTGTTCCCAGAATTCATGTTCAGGGAATGATTAAAAGAGTAACAACCAAAATAAATCCTTCCCTTCCAAATATTTTTCACCAGTTGGATATGCCTAGTAGGTAAAAGTAAGTCAAGTAGACTTAGCTTTTACTGGTCTCTCCTACCTACTGATTTGCACAAGTCTCCATCTTCTGTAAAGAAATTCAAATGCAGCTGCTTACCTGCCTCTAACAGCGTGGCACTACAGCGAGTCATTTACTCAGAGTCATAATAAAGTGTGAGGATGGCCAGTTTTTAAATCTACTGCCATCACTTGCTTCTCATCTTCCCTGTCTTTGCTAGTTTTTGATGGTTCTTAAGTGAGCAATCATTCTTCTAGAGAAAGTAAGGATTTATTGCTTCCTGTGGCTTAGAGAAGAGTCCCCTAAGATTCATGTGTTTAAGGCTCAGCACCCAGGGTGGGCCTATTGGGAGACAGATAGCAGAGCCTTCGGAAGATAGAGTGTTAGAGGAGGTCCTCAGATCATTTGGATCGTGTCCTCATAGAGGATTATGGGATTCCAGCCACTTCCTCTTTCTCTCTTTGCTTCCCAACCATGAGGTGAGTAGTATTGCTCTGCACTCCTGCCATGATGTGTTGCCCAAGCAACAGGGCCAATTGATCTTGGACTGTGTTATGGTTTGTGTCTACATGTCCCTCCAAAGCCTCATGTGGTAAGAGGTGGCTGGATCAGAGGTGGCTGGATCTAGAGTGTGTGATGGTGGGATTAAGGGTGTGTGATTACTAAATCAATCCACTGATTGGTTTGGCACCACCCTAATTCTACCATTTTTATCCCAGCCTGGATAAAATATAAAACACAGGAAGAAGCTGTTTAGGTCCCTTTTGCTCCCCTTGCCTGCCTTGCTGCCTTCTGCTGTCTGCCAGACCACCCTGCCTCAGACCGAGCTGATTGTGGACTGAAACCTCTAAAAACTGTGAGCTAAATAAACCTTTCTTCCCTTAACTTTGAGGGTTGGGTATTTTGTCTCAGCGATGAGAAAAAAGTAACTAAAACAGACTGGAACCTACAGAACAGCCAAAATAAAACTTTTCTCCTTGTAAACTAATTATCTCAAGTATTTTGTGACTGTGATGAACAGCTGACTAACACACTACTTAACTCATACTTTCTCAGCAGGATTCCCATTAAGTTCAGGTCAAATAGCCCTGAACAGCTGTAGGTGACCTTTTGGCCATCACAAGAATAAAGTAGGAGCCTTTTCTTTTTATTTCAAAGGGACTCAGGATATGACAGTTGAACCAATGCTTCACCATAAAGTGCAAGGGAAGTGACAGAAAGAATGACAGACAAGTTAAGGAATAAGTTCTGTTTAGCAATTTTGGGTGACAGCACTTAAAATTTTTAGCTCCAAGATGGCTTAGGAATGACAGTATGCAGCTGAGAAAGGCAGCTTACCTGTTATAAAAAGGAATTTGTGTGTGAACTTAGAAAAAGCAGTCCTTAAAAGTGGGGGGGAAAGTCTTTACATGTGTTATTTAAATAGTAACCCATTAACCTTTTATACACTCTTCGAATTGTCTGTTGCTACATTCCATCATTAGCCCAGTGTTTGAATCAAGGCTTTCAGACACATTTTATTTCATTGTTCCTACGAAAATGTCATTGTGTACTGCATTTAGCATCCACTAGTTACTGTTATTGTGTCATTTTTCTAAGCAATGAATTTTGCTATCATAGGCATCAACTTCTGACCAGAGGAAGGAATCAAGATTAGGCCTCCTTTCAGTAAGGCGCTCTATGCATGTGATTACAAATGATGCCAAAACTTGCATTTATCTCATTATGGAATATAATCACTTACTGAGCATTTATTATATACTAGAAATTCTGCTAAGTACTTTGTACTCAGCTATCCCTGACATGTACAATAGACATTTAATAAATGTGTGTTGGTGAAAGAGAGGAAGGAAGGAAAAAGGAAGGGAGGAAAGAAAGTTTCATTATCACTTATGGCTTTTACCAAGTACTTACTCATTGCAGAAATTTTAAGAACTGAAAAAAAAAAAAGTAGTTGAGCCGGTAGAAATATCTCCTTTTTCATTCATATTTATTGAAGCAGCTTCCAAACTAGGTTATACACATGCCCAAATTACTTTTTGATTTTTCTACTTAAAATCTTCAATCATGAATAATTCTGCTGCCAACAATTTAGACTAATAGCTCAGAAGTAAAGAAGTTTAAAAAGAACCTAGGTTTCCCTCACTTCAGAGAAACTCTAAAATAAATTCAGTTACCACAACCTCCTTACTCTTTGTGCTCCAAGATATGAAGGCAAGAAGCAACCCCTTACAGGTGCATAAGAGATTACTTGTAGTATAATCGAAAGATGAGTTTAAAGGTCTGGGCCAGTGCCCACTCATTTGAAGAGATAAAGCAGCCCCGGAGCTTGTCAAACATTCGTTACAAACATGTTTTAAGAATGTTTTACATGGATTTGAGCCAAATTATTTCCTTGTCCATATCTCAAAAAGTTGGTCCATCCCAGTACTATGTAAATTTGCCAGTAATAATAAAAATGATTTGATTATAAGAAGAAGGACAAAAGAAAATGACCTTCCAATGACTCAGAAAGTCAGAAAATGGGGACAAGTTGCCCCATTAGAGAATCTACACAATATTACAGATTGCATATCAACAGCAATGTAAGACAATTTTGTGATGAAGAATGAAATTAGAATTATATTGCCGTCAGGGTCAAAATGTAGGTATTTTCATATTTTCAATTTTTGTTGCTGTGAGTGCTTCGTTTGAGATCATGAAATAAATATACTTTATAAACTACAAAATGAAATGTATTCCCCTTTATTACTATTGTTTTGTAGGGATTTGGTAGAAAATATTATTGTTCACATTAACTATTATTGATCATATTGTTTTTACTACCAACTTTAATCCCTCATGTCTACATAAGCTAGCATCCAAAATTGTGAGACAACAATTTCTGCTATTTTTAAGCAACTCAGTTTGTGGCACTTGGTACGATAGCACTGGCAAACTTGTCAGTGATCACAAAGCTAGTAAAATGACAAAGCCCGACACAAGGTCAGCATACCAAAATCAGCATTATGTACACCAGTGAAAACGAACGAGAAAATGTTGTACAGTAGGTCCCAGACTTACCAACATTCAAGCTGCAAACTTTCACAGATATGAATGGACTTCATATTACACAGATGCAAGCAAATGAGAGAAGTAGCTCACGTGTCTGCAGGGCAATGTCACACTTGTGCTGCTGCTGTGTGCTTACTGTACAGTGCGACAGAGTACAGTAGTACAGTGCTCAGTCAGAGCCCAGGATGTCCGGAAGCAAGAGGAAAAGCAGTGGTGATGTGGAGGGGACTGCGAGGAAGCACAAAACAATGCACATTGGATATCTGTGTCAAAGGTAGGTAAGACTCACTTTGTCAGACTTAGGAACGAATCCAACTTACAAAAGTTCTCCCAGAATGGAATTCATTCATAAGTGAGGGACTTATTATATATAAAAGCAGATACTAGTCAGAGTTACGTAACTACAAGATACCTTATCATAAATTCAATAAAAAATGTTCAGGATACAGCCAGTTCTCATTATTTATGATAAAGTGTCACAAACACTGAAGTAGCAAATACTGACTGTGGCTCCTACATGATTAGGTTCCTATAAGCCTCTGGTCACAATATTTTCAACATCCAATCAGTACATAATGTTGCCCTCTGTGTGTTGCTGATTAAAGACACCTTGATTTGTCTCACAGCACTGTAGCCCCTGCCCAAATGAAGCTTACCCAGCACGTGTAGATTTTCCAGTAGATACGGCACAGCCTGCTCACGCTTAAGAACAATGAACCGTGCTTCAGTACTATGTTTGGGGACCACTTAAAATAGAAAAATTAATACAAAGCATTTTACAAAAACATAAAAAAATAAGGCACTAAATAAACTATGAAAAACATATTTGTATTTGCAGTAGAAGAGCTGAAACAAGAAAGCCAAACATCACCTAGCTCTGACTCAGCTAGGAATGCACACGTCTGACAGAGACTCAACTTTTTGCCACTCTGCTCATGTCTGTTGATGACCATGAAAGCACAGTGAGTATTGATATTGGAGCTGCAAATACATTTTAGGAAATGGGTAAGTTCACCAATACAGAAACTGTGAATAATGAGTGTCAGCTGTATTAATGGAGAAAATTTAAAAACCATATGAAAGGAACAGACATTAATAAATGGAGACAAAGAACAGACATTAATAAATGGAGATGGCATAAAATTCAGTTACTTGATTCTACCACAAATCAATCCTATCAACCCCCTGAGGTATATTTCTAAGAAACTTGACGATTGATCCTAAAATTTACAAGGAAAGGAAAAGAATCAAGCATCACTAAAAGCGGCACCTCAGTTTAGGAACTTGATTTGTTTTACAACTTTGAGGAAGATAGCTATGTTTGTGTTTGTGTGGGGAAGATGATCATGGTTCTGTTTCTCACTGGATGAGGAGTTTGAATGGATGCAAAATTTGGTTGAACACTTTCATTTGAGTACCAAACTCTTTGCAAGCAGAAGTGTTTGTGAACCAAAGTATTACTGTATTTTGAAAAGCTAGATATAGAGATTTATTAGAAGAAATTAGAAGCCAGGCACGTTGGTGCACACCTGTAACCCCAGCACTCTGGAGGCAGAGGCAAGTGGACTGCCGTGAGTTCAAAGCCAGCCTGAGCTATAGAGTGAGTTCAAGGACAGGCCAGCCTGAATTACATAGTGAGACCATCTCAAAAAAAAAAAAAAATAGAACTTAGAATAGTGCTAGGGTTGGGGATTTAGCTCAAGTGGTAGAGTGTTTGCCTAGCAAGAGCAAGGCCCTGCGTTTGATCCCCAGCACAAAAAAAAAATAATAATAATGCTATATTGGTTAAAATGGCATAATTTTAACCCAAGGCTAGACAAATAGAATGGGGATACAAAAAGTGAGATGAGAAACTTACACACACTTATATACAAATGTTGCCTGTGTCTAAGATGCTGGCACAAATAAAAATAAAGGGATTAACTGTTCAGAAAACATGAACAGAAGCAGTGAGTTATTCATTTAGAAAATGGATAGATTCATAGTTTATATCATATCAAAAACAAATTAGGGAAAAAATGAAATACACATGTGCCAAAAGTAAATGTTAATTTTTAGGAAAAAATAGAGAGGATAAAGATTCCAGGAAATGAAATCCATTTAGTAGGAGATAATAAAGTACAAACTGTAAAGGATAAGATTAATAACTTTGATACTAAAATTTTAAAACTTTTGTTCAATAAAAGACATGATACTGTGTTAAAATGCAATCTGCAGGCCAAAAGGAAGTATTTACCACACATGTTATCAAAAAGTTAATATACAAAATTTGTAGAAATCCTACAAATGAATAAGAAAAAGATTAAAAACTTGATTAGAGAAATAGACAAAGGATATAAAGATACAAAAGATATTAAACATTAGTAATTAGAGGAATGCAAAAACTCATTAGATTTCATTTCATATTCATTAAATTGTCAAAATTTAGGATGACTGTTAATCTTACATTTTGGTAACAATGTGAAAAAACAAGAACTCTGAACACTGCAGGTAGAAATTGAATTGATAGAAACATACTTAAGGGCAATTTGGAAATATCCACTAAGGATATCCTAAACTCTGCAATTAATCTACCCAAGCTATATCCCTTGGGTAAACGTCTTTTAGTGCATGTAAGAAAATATGTATGATCATTAAACATTATCTCTCAACTTGACTTGAGTAAGGACTGACTTAGAAAAGCTCTGAGTGTGTTTGCAGATGACTGACATGTAGCCTGCAACTAAGGAAGGAAGGGATCTTCCAGGGTGTGGTGGCAGGAACCAATAGGCTTGTAGCCTGGATGGAATAAAAAGGGGAAGAAGGAAGTCTGTCCTTTTTCTTCGGAGGAGCACTGGTCTTTGCCATTGCCTTTGGACATGGGTCTAGTTCTTCAGGCATGTAGCACAGACTCTTTACCCTTCTAACACAGACCCTTTCACTTTCTTACACAGTATCACATTGCTAACTGAGCAGTGAGCTTCCCAGGCCTTCAACTTTCAGTTGCTACTGGACTCTCCAACTCTCAAGCACACAGATGCCCATTTTAGATTCCTCCACCTTGGACTCCTCAGCCATTAGAGCTACCCTCCTTCTGATCCTGGAAGCCTACCTAATAAATCCCTTGTATGATTATACATATAATTTATATTGATTCTGTTCCTCTAGTGAGCCTTAATACAGCACATAAAAGAATGTGCAATGGTCCATGATTCGTTACAATAAAGATCTAGAAATTACCTGAATATCTATGAACAGTAGATTTGATTGGTTATGGTTGTAGTCATACAGTGCAGGGGCTAAAATGGATAGATCCAAATTATAACAATAAGGTAGAGAAAGATGTGTAAGAATTCCATTTTAATGAAAGTTTAAAACAGAAATATCATCTATTATTTATTGATATCTACATGTTTCATACTATAAAACATTCATGGGAATGATAAACAAAAATTTAAGATGGTAATTTTTAAGAGGGAGGGAAGAGTATTGAAGAGGGCTAGTCAATTGTATATATAATTTATTATTGTTTAATCTATAGCAAATATGGTAAAAGGTTAAGAATTGAAATGAGAGCCTGGATAATTGAAACAAAAGAGACTGGTTTGTTATGTCTCCTCTATAACTTTCTAGTGAATAATTTCAATATTCCATTTGAATAAAAAATTTTAAAGTGTGTTGAAATAAAAAAGAATGTCAGTTTAAGTCCTAAATTCAGCACTTGCTGTTAAAATTTAGAGCCTGCCATCAAGTTCTATAAATAAGATAATAGAATGTAGGAATTATACTTAATCCTCTAATTACTCTCAGCTTTAATCAAGCCTTTATTAACATAATGTGTCTAGCTTGGGGTCTTAAAACCTGAGAGGGGATTTAGGGAAGAGTAATCAAAACAATGAAAAATAAGTAGGTGATAGAAGGAAAGGCAATGGAAACTGGATAATTTAGAGTAGTGAAAGAAAGCAGAGTGAAATCTATTGAGAAGAAGGTAGTTTGCGCTTTTTATACAGATGTCTATGACTTAGTTAAGACCACAGTAAAACTGATGAGTATTGCTGTGTAACAAATCATTCCAAAATATAGTAGGCAATGATAATACTTTTTTCACTCCTGAATCTGTAGTTTGGTCAGGATTGCAGTGGGGACAGCTCTTTGTTGGTCCGTGTGGTATCACCTGCACTTCCTCAGCTGGGTCAAGAAGATCCACTTTCTAACCATTCACTCACATACTAGCAAAGTGATGCTGACTGTTGAATGGTGGTGTGCCAGGGCCATGGGCCACAGTCCCCAGCTTCTCTCCCATAGGCCTCTCCGTGGACTCCTTGAACTTCTTCCCACCATGATGCCTGGGTTCCAAGAGTGAGCATTCCATCGGGGAAGGCCATAGCCGTTTTATATTCCATCCTTAGAAGAATCACTTTCACCTATTGTTTCTCCTCTAGTGAATGAGATAGTAACAAAGTCCTAACCAGTCTCAATGGGGAAGTAATATACTTGCTCTCTCTTCATGAAAGAGTGGCATATTGTAGAAGAACCCTGGGTGGGAAGATACCATCACATCTCTCCAAAGTATAATTTGCCATATCAATATAATATCCTTGCTTAAATCTCTCTCCAGGTCTATCTGTTATTCTCAGTGCTCCCAGAACAGAGACAATCATGCTGTTCTCCTGTTCAACATCAAGGAAAACTATTCTTTGTTACCCCCACAAATGCAAAGTGGTTTGATGGGACTGCAAGTCTTCATGAACCAAAATAGTATACAGTAATGCACTGAGGAAATTTCAAACATTTGCTTCTGTGACCAAAACTTAGGAAAGCCTCACTCAAAATACTGATGTTTCGGATACTTTTTCACTTGAGTTTATCTAAAATAATGTGACAGGACATTCGTATTTCATGTAACCCAGTATCAGCATCAAGACCATATGCAGAAACATCAGCACCTCAGTTGAATTTGGAGAAATTCACACAACAGTATTTCTGCCACCATGTTAGACATTAACAGAATGCAACTCGTGCATCAAATCAGATTTTCAAATATTTTTAACCTCAGGGAAGATAAGACAGATCTTGGAAAGTTTTTTCCTTGAAGTTCTTCTTTAGTTATTTGACTTGGAATATTTCAAGACAACAGTCAAAAGAGACGGTATCAATTCAAGGATGTTAGTTGACTAGTGTTGTGTCCACCTTCATCCCATCCACTAATTGAATACACTGCTTTCTTCATTTTTCACTAAACCTAGAAAATTAACTACTGTTTTATACAGAACATGTCCTCTGACCTCTTCCTTGCTGAAACTGGTAAGCCTGCTATCTTAATGGATAACAGCTGGAGCTACGTGGTCTGTGAGGGGAGTTCACCTTCGGGACTGATATGACTAAGTTGGTGCCTGCCTGAATTCTACCTCTGTTAGGTTGAAGGTTTTGGTTTTTGTTTGTTTGTTTTGTGTGTGTGTGTGTGTGAGCGATTGAATTCAGGGCCTTGTGCTTGCAAGGCAAGCACTCTAACCACTGGGCTAAATCCCCAGCCCCAGGTTGAAGCATATTAAATTGCTGACAGTCAACCAGTTTGGGCCAACAAAAGCATAAATTCAAATGGTTCAAAATATGTATCTTGGTCAGTCGGGTGAAGTGGTGACACACCTGTAGTCTCAGATACTTGAGAGAGTGAGGTAGGAAGATTGCTAGAAGACATGCAAGACTTTGTGTCCAGCTCAACAATATAGCAAGAATCTGTCTCTTAAAAATGTGTGTGTGTGTGTGTGTGTGTGTGTGTGTGTGTGTGTGTGTATAAGATAAATTTCTTACAAAACCCAAGAAGTCAGGGATTTGAAGCAAGGTCAGTATAGGATAACCCTAACGGAAGAATCATACTGCTTTTTCTTCTACTTTGGGTTCTGATAAAGTCCAATAAAGTGGTGCCACTGATTCTTTTTTTTTTTTTAATTTTAAACAAAGAGCAGGTATTGGTACATTCTACATACATTGGTCACATTCGTTACATTTATTCTGTACCTATACATGGTACATCTTGGTTCTCCCCCTCTCCCCCGCCCCTCCCCTCTCCTCCCTCCCTCCCTATTTATATCAGGTTCATTCATCATTTTCCATATTTTCCCTTTCCCCTCTCTTTCCCCTGTTGCCTTTCTGCTTTTCCCCTTCTTTCTTTCTAGCACTCCTCTCCTTTGCACACCATCCTCCTTTTATATAATATCTATTACACCTCTTTGTCCTTATTTACAGTTATGGTCTCTCATATCAGAGAAACAATTCGATGTGTGCTCATGAGTGTCCGATTTATTTCACTTAAGAGTATGTTCTCAAGGAACATCCATTTATATATGAATGGCTCTAGTTTATCCTTTTTTATGGCAGTGTAGTACTCCATAGTGTAGAAAAACCACATTTTCTTTAGCCATTTGTTGGTTGTTGGACATTTAGGTTGTTTCCAAGACTTAGCTATTACAAATTGTGTTGCTATGAACATGGTGGTGCATACGTCCTTGTGGTATGACGATTTTAATTCTTCTGGGAAGATCCCAAGTAGGGGAATAGCTGGGTCAAATGGAACCTCCAGTTGTAGTTTTTTGAGGAATCTCCATATTGATTTCCACAGTGGCTGGACCAGTCTACATTCCCACCAACAGTGGAGGAGTGTTCCTTTTTCCCCACAGCCCCGCTAGCATTTGTTATTGGTTGATTTTTCCATATACGCGATTCTTTCTGGAGTGAGGTGGAATCTTAATGTTGTTTTGATTTGCATTTCTCGAATGACTGGTGATGTTGAACATTTCTTCATATATTTATTTGCCATTTTTATTTCTTTGTCTGAGAAATGTTTATTCATTTCATTTGCCCATTTTTGGATTGGGTCTTTAAATTTGGGAGGTTTAATTTTTTTGAGTTCTTTGTATATTCTAGATGTTAGACCTTTGTCTGATGGATAGCTAGCAAATATTTTTTCCCAGTCTGTGGGTTTTCGCCCTACTCTATTGGTGATTTCTTTTGCTGTGCAAAAACTTTTT